>JBAIZL010000002.1:217918603-218048603 GCA_036971475.1 Prosapia bicincta
AATGTATACTTGTAAATCCTTGTAATTCCATTCCTATAAAAATAATAAGATTAACATAATTGCAAGGTAAAGCGTTTTATAGTTTTGTATTAACTATAATTGAATGATTTGTACAATTATTCGTCTTCAGAGATCTTATCACTGACGTTGGATCCTGAACAGTTTATTTAAAAATGCAGCTATAAGCAACAGTAAATCTGAGACCAAGATAAGACAGTAAAGTCCAAGATCTGAAGCGAAATTCGTAACACAACTCCATATGTTCCTGTTGTTCCTGGAAAAATCCAGAACCCTATAATATTTAATAATTGCTTATCAATATACCTAATATAAAGCAATTTGTACTAGTATTCTATTTGAAGCCATTTTCCTATTTTTTTTCAGGTCAAATCGGATCCAAGCCTCCAGTGTAGAAAAGATCATACAGACCATCCGCTGTTGGCAGGAAGTATCAATTATATAACTAAAGGGGCTTGAAATCTTAACTATATTTGAGAATTTATTTTAGGAAGTAATTCTATTGTGTTGTACCATATCCTCATTTTCAAAACGTAGAGGTATTGTAGTCTATTAAATTACAAGTAATGCACTGATATTGTCAACCTAGGAAAATATAATTACTCAATTTTTTGCTGCAATCTATGTAAGACTGTTTTACCTGACATTCCGTAATATCCCTGATAAGTCTAACTCTGAAGAATGAAGAAATATATTACAGGATGTGTTGGTGTTACAGTTATTGTATTAATATAATTACTTTCTATAAAATTCTGTTACCAACCACAGCCCATGGACGAAATGGCCTCACACTGGTTTTATTTTGAAAAAAGAAACAAAATCGTTTCTGATTAGAGGAATAAAATCAACAATATTTTTTATTAAATACAATAATAATATCATGAATATTCATTCATTTCTCGTAAAGTTTAAAATTTAGTCTTTTTGAAATGAAAGCTTCCGCTCTGCAAAAAAGACTCTGTAAAATACAGCGGGAGAAATAAATGGCAGAAAACAGACAATTCGTCTTTTTTAGTTTCAAAAATATATTACCTGGTACCAATTGATTTATTCATACATAACTATTAGTTTTTGAAATATAGTAAATAATTATGATCAAATCAGGTACCTAAAAAACTATAAAGATAAAAATTTTTAAGTATTTTATGAAAGTAATTCTATTTTAAAGTAATAATAATTTCACAGTTTATAGATGGTTATGTGGCTATAAAATGTGCAAAGGCACTTAAACTTAACCCAATACACTTTAAAAACAAAAGTGTTGTAATTTTGGACTATTGAATGCCTGCCAGAACGGAGTCGTTAAAAACATACGCTTCGTGAGTGCGAACTGTTTTAATTGCTGCACAGTTATCCGCCGCATTGTCTAATATTTAGGAACTGGTGACATGTAACGGGGACACATCATGTGTGTAAACATATACATCTCCTATCTGCAATAGTGACCCTCATGAGTGTTATAACAAAATGCGGTCATGTTTGCATATTAATTGTAGGAATGCATAGGTTAGAAAAATTTAAAATTTGCCTTTTTTAGGAATAAAGGGAAATAGTTATAAATATGATGAATGCAATAGGTTGTGGGTCTTCGCGACTCTGCCCCCGCCATACCATATTATCACCCCTTGTCCTTGATAAAGTGGTTTTATTTATTAGAAGTCATATCTACAAATGTTTCTTATATGTCGTAGGCAATAATGAGCATGCTGACTGGTCCTCTGGAATTTAAAAGTAAAGATATTTCATGTCCATACTCAGATCTGCAGCTCTGTAACTACAAGTTTTTATGCTATTGCACTAGGGACATATTTATTGTCGGCTTATTTTGCTAACATTTGTCTTGACCTTTGTTACTACCTTTATTATATAATTATAACCTTTGTTATATAAATAACTCAAATGTAAAACTTTACTGAAAATTTTGTTGGTTAATTTTTTGTACTTAGTCCACATTTATGTTATGATTAAACTTTCTGTAGACAAAATGAGGCTGTTTACAGAACATCTATTGTTGTCTTTGTTAAAGATAGTTTCCTACAACTTTAATGACCTCCACATATATTCTACAATATTTAATAAACTCGCTCGACTTATCTTAAAGTCCTGCAATTGAATACAAATATATATTCAGATGCAGTGCATTAGGGAAGAGAAACACCGAGTTATACTAGAATATGACTGCTATTATTTATTAAAATTACTTTGTCTGTTTTTTTCAATTTCACCGAATCACGTTTAGAAGCAGCGTACAGACAAATGCATAAGTTATGTTAACCATCGCTCTCATGAACCTAGAGTTTACATTTCCTAACAACTTTCCTTCAAACACTAAATTTAGCTTATCCCCGAAGTAAAAGGTGATTTAGTTCGCTGGTAAGTATAATGTAAAACTAGATTACTTCCCGCAATGACGTGTATTAAAAAAATAATTTTGTGTTTAACCTTCCGATATTCTATGCTATTTTTCAACTAAAGGTTCTAGTTAAAATTATAAATGAAAATTCTAATTTTAATTCTACCCAATGTAAAATTTTTTTTATTATTATTCATGTAATAGATCAGTATTTTTGAGTCACGTATTATAATTAATAAGTGAAATCTACTGTGTGACCACCAGCAATAATAAGGTGACGGGAAAAATCTAATGACTATGTTCTGAACAAGGGATTATGATCTCACGATGCATTGTCTACATATTGGAGAGTAGACATTCTTAATAACTTATGACTAACTACTTGTTTATTACGATAAATATTAATCGGTAAGAACAAGCTTTTCATCAAAGCTTTACCATTTTTCAAGAGCTGATACTCCACCGAGTGGCCACACAACAGTCACGATTTCTGTAATGGATTACATTCAATGGATAACAAGCGCTTGAGAATTCTAACAATTTTTAGTAGGGGAAGGTTTAGAGCGGTGTTTAAGATTTTATCCTTTTAAACAAAGGTTCTTATATTTTTTTAAAGAAGTATGTTGAGTTTTTCATATACTTAATTATATATATTTGTTATTATATAAAAAATATATCATATAATGGGTTAATTTATTAAACGAAACAGAAAGAAGGAGAGATAGGTAGCGAAAGAAACAGCTTAAGTGAAATGTGGGGGTCGATTCATGGATTATTATGAAATGCATTGGCACCTTCCCACTTACATCCTCAGACACTTATGACCCTTTTCTTCAACTGACTCCATTTGCTCTTTCCTCTACCAATATGTGACTAGTTTTATCCAATGGAATTTTGTAATATCATGTTCCTTAGAGTCTAAAGCTTCTAACTAAAGATGGGATGCTTTGGATTTCATTGCGAGAGGGAACAACTGAAACAGCTTATTACTATTATCAGCCACTGTTCGTACTGATAACACCCTAGTAGTAAACAATTAAATAACATTATTGAAATCGATTTAAAGACCGTTTTCAGGAATCAAGAAACTTGAGGAGACTGTGTACTTCCGTAATAATATAATATAGTTGATATTTATGTTCATAGGTAGTAATAATTATTACATGTCTGTTGCCAACCTATGCCACCGAAAAGATACTATACAGTGAAATTGTATTTGAAAATCTACAATAAACATAACCTCAAAATGAAGAGAAAAACACTAGCTTGAAATCATAAATAGGGATTAGCGTAACGTTATTTCCGCATCCAGTCTAAGTTTTCTGTAAGTCGCATTCCTAATTTCTGTAAGATTTCTGAATTAAATAATAAAATACCGTAACGACGCTATCACTTAATCCAAAGTGTAACTGATTACGTCCTTTCAAAGATATATAAGATATTCATCTCCTGCCTAATATAAACTGTTCTATAAAAGGCGAAAAATTAAAATTTCTGGATTGCCTAATAATTTAAATATCTATTTCACAGTAATATTTATAAGGTATAAAGTGAGTACTCTTGCGTGACTCTAGTGTGCTGGAGAGCTCTACAGGTTTAAACACTACTATTTGCCATTATTAAGATATATGACATTTATTTTTTATTTCCCTTGTTATATGACCTTCTCTGTCTACCAACCCACACATCACTTTGTGGATCTGACATTGTTTCCAAAAGTAAGGTTATGAGTATTTGAAAATATGCTAAATTTGGTGTCTTTCATACAATCAGAATACTAATGTTCTAAGGTTTAAACTGTATTTTTTACGTTGATTGTTTAGTCAGATTTACAAGGTTCAAGCTGTTAGGTCGAAGACAGATCGACTATCAATACACATGGAGGGCAAGAATTGCAACTGTGTACAGCTAGGATTAGAGGCATAATAAGTCCAGTTTCCAGTTGTATAGGGTTGGTATTAGGCGACGTATACAGGAACTAGTGACTTTATTCGGGTCAAAATGATATGTCTATTCCTTATCCAATAGGTGACGATAGAAGGGATGATAGAAACAATTACTACAGGGTAATATTACATCCTTTAAAATGACTAAATTTATTTTTATGCAATATATATTCTAAGCAACATACACTTTGGGAGGAGGCAAACACTGTTTCGGTTTTACAGTAAAAAAATAAAGACCATCTGACACGTATCTTTAAAATAGTTTTTTTTTGTTTTTAAATGAAAATAAAACATCCTTTATCTAATTTTGTATGACCATGTAAATAGTTTATTTTTTCATTACTAACTAAATATTAGTATACTAAGCTGTAGATTTAAACACAAAGATAGTAGATATTTGTTCGCTTATAAAAACGCAATCACTAACCCTAATTAACCCAGATACCATCGAACTTAATATTTGCTATTTACGGCCACATTTATCAATCACGTAAGGAAGGTTTCTTTCTGCTAAAACCCAGATTACAGCGGAAGACAATTATTTTGCTGAACAGTCTGACGACCTTACTTTTGTTCCAATCTTTTTGCAAGTTAACACTAAGTAAGGGATTATTAAGTACGACAATAAATCTTGGTGATTTATTAGTTCAGGATAATATATTTAGTCACGGTGTGATGTCACGTTGTGCTAGAAAAATCCATTTTAAATTGCGGGAATTGAAATTTGTTTAAAACATTTTAAGATACTGTAAGAAATAGAAGAAAATACAGTAGACATGGTTATTGGTTATTTGACATGTCACAAAAAGTAATATTTAACATCACAATGTACACATATACCTAAATTGTATTTATTATTTATTGATAATTACCTAATTTCATACAATTTATATGCCATTTGTTAGGGAATTAATATAAAATCAACATTTAATTAATGGAAAATCTCACGCCATATGTAGAGAAATTAGACGAGTAAGTAAAAGATTAATATTTATGCATTATTTTAAACTGAAGTTATTTCCACTCATTTAAAATTGTTAGTATCATTTTCGTGCAAACTAAGTTAATTAATTTATAAATATTTTTTTCCCACCTTAAGAGACGGTGACTATTATTTTTAAATTATTTTTTTATATAGCTTGAAAGCTATCAACCTGTATTACAAAACAGCCTAAGAAGGATAGGAGGTAGTTGAAATATAGTTGAGATTCAAATAGGGGCATTAGGTTCTGTGGTAGAGTTTATAAAGGGGTTAATGGTGGTGTACATAAGTAGATGTAGTTTCTAGATGGGTTCATTGTAGGTCTACCCGTAAAAACACCTTTAAGAAGATGGGTATGAATGGAGAGATGAAATTACGTAGGTCTAAGAAAGGGGCATAATCGCGATAGTAAGGGATGCCAGAATGCGTGCGGAGTAGCTCAACTAGTGAGATCTGTTCGTAGCTTGGATGATTAAAGATATGTACCCGCGACCTTGATGCTTAATTCAATAGAAATTTATGCACGCTAGGCGTAGACCTACTGTGTGCTTAAAGTTTTCATTTTTAGATTGTCATTTCTTATTAATTTCCAATATTTATCTTGCAAATATAAAGCGAAAAAAGCTTTGCATATTTCTACTAGATATTTACGTGCTCACTGCGTATGTAGAGATATGTAGGAAAATGCAACATCCGTCATTCTTTTGGCAACTTAACTGGTTAAATACGTTTTACTCAAAGGCAACAGGTCAGTTAAACTCCTTATAATTTATCGTTATCACGGACAGAAGGCTTTGTTCAGAAACATGAACTTGATTTGGCAACTAATATTTTCCAAACGTTGAATTTAAAAGGTGGGATAGAAAAGGTATAACTATTGCTAAACATAAAACACGTACTAATCCTAAGCTTTATGTTTACCACACCTACTTGATTATCCTTGCTAAGCAAATTCTGTGAACTACACACCGTCTTCACTGTTGGATATGTCGCTCTCTCAGGATTACTAGGCAAATAATGTTTGGCGATCGAAATGTTCCGTTTATCCTACAGTCGTTCGGTCTAAGGGAATCTCAGAATCTAAAATAATATATATCCTTTGATAGGGCCATGTCATCTTTTTATCTTATCAATGGGTAGGAGCCGACGCTTGTATAAAGTTTGGCTCCTTTTGAAATAGTTGTTTAATTTCGATCATTGAATATGTATCATAAACAAAAAACTCCGTTTCTCATTATTTTATAAAGTAACATTAGAAAAGCCACTTCAACGTCTTGTGCAGTGTGATTATTTCTACGCTCAAATTAAAACAAAACGAATAACAGATATCCAGGCAACAAGCAGACATATCTCTAAAGCGGTAAAAATTTATACGTAAAATAGGTGTCTCTGATCAAATTATTACCAACACCTATGAACATTACGTGCTTACGTCAGTCTTACATAACTGCATCTACCGTTCTTTGGCCTCTTTCTTCCATGAAACTGGTAGACTTCTCAGAGATTCCAAGAGAAATATTTCATAATAATGATAGACAGTCTGTCTTTAGATATTTCTACTGCTTCTACATTTAATATTTTCTAATTCTCCTTACATCCCCTCACAGGAGAATTAGGTCCTACGTTTTCCTGACGAAATTTAAAATCATCTTCTACTATTCCAATGTAATTATAGTACGACTTGATCACCAGACTAAAGCAAGCAAAAGTCAATAGGTAACTGGAAGAATCAATTCCATTTCTCTTTCAAGTAATGCTAACTTACATATATATATCCAACCACCTTTCTATGTTTCGTGAGTATTAATGTCTCTAATCTGAATTATTTATTACCATATTGAAATTAAAATTACCAATTAAACGTTAACCGTGTGTATCTAAATGAAACCTTAAAGAGACTACACATAAATTGTAAATCAAACGAAAAGAGAAAATTAACAGAATTTCCTACCTTTCTCCTACTGTCGATACTTTAAGGCTTCTCGTTCATCAAGTTGAATAGTATCTGAACTTTTGTGCTGTCTAACAGAGTCGCAGCTTCATTCAATAGCCCGGCCTTCTATCATTATAAGTAACATTTAGAAAGCGGTGGTATTTAAAACCAACTGTAAACTAGTTTAGTATCTAATAATCTGTTTTTAATGTGCAATGGAGGTACAACAATTCTGGAGTGTTGGCTGTTTGTAATACGTTATAAATTGTAAATTATATAACAACAGTTATAAAACAATTTGATTTTTTGTGACTCAATTTTAACTTTGCAATCAACTTAGCTGCATTACTTGAGAAATCTCGACGATATAATAGTTGTTATATGACCTTTTGCTGATTATCCACTATTCGTTCAATATCCCTATATACGTTTAGAGAGAGGACTATCACTTCAGGTTAACGAATCTGTCCGCCGCACATCTGTCCTCTAATCTCTCTATACCAACGGATCTTTAGACCCCTTTTGTGACAGTTTTTTAATATCAGCTATCTTCTTAAACAGAGCTGTAACACTTCGGCCTTTCATTACAAAAAGATACAGGTGGTATGTATGCTCAACTCTGGTCAAACGGGTTCCATGTAAAAAACAACTGAAAAATATTCAGTTCCATCACAGCAACGAAAAATATCCCAAATTCCAGAGAGTACAACCAGCGATAAGTTAAGTGATAGTAATGGGCAACGAAAAATATTCCTAATGTCAGAGAATACAACCAGCGATAAGTTAGGTGATAGTAATGAGCAACGAAAAATATCCCAAATGCCAGAGAATACAACCAGCGATAAGTTAGGTGATAGTAATGACTATAACCACCGAAATTGTAGTAAATGTTTTCACACCGAGTACTTAGTACTAATAATTCTTCAAATAAGCTTTTTTAGGATTAATAAATTACTCTGTATATTTAACTGAAACCAAATCAGAATTTTAAAATAATTCCTCATACACATGTTTGTATTTAGAAAGCTGATTCTTAATATTTGGAATGTACCTACCTCGACAAACAACGTGGTTCACAGTCAGGCTAACAATGTTTTTGATTATTGAGACTAAAGTGCAGCAAACATGTGTTATATATCCTTTCTGGAATCAAGAAATCATTCTGGCCTCCCTCAGAAATACGGCTATTTGTACAATAAGTGATGCTATTAACAATAAACTGTCAGGAAGGAGTTGTATGTGGTTAAAGACAGTGAATAAGTAACTGGTCACCTACATATAACACCAAAACCTTATGTTTCATGTGTTCACCATAATAATAAATAGTAATGTATTAACATAAAAGATAAATATTAAACTTTATTATAAGGGTTACACTATAAAACAAATGTTTAAGTGTTAATTTGCGACTTTTTTTTTTAAAAACAATTTTGAGTAGTGCTATTTAAATTTGAACAATGTTTTTAGACCTGCATTTACTTAAAATCTTTGACCTTCAAATGTACAACTTTTACAGGTAAATTTGAGCTGCGTTTTGTTAATGCCATGTTTAGAATATGTATTCCTCCTAAACGTATTACACTAGTATGTTAGTATATTGCTTTAAATATTATAATAATAAATGAACGAGTTTTATTAGATGGGCACTTTGAAGGTTCAATAATTCACTATAAAACTAATTGCGATATTTATGGACGAAATTGTGTACCGCTAAATTTATAGAGTAAAATTACAACAATATATTGCTGTTGTACTACCTCACAAAAAATATATGTGTATTGCCAACGTTTCCTTTTATATATTTATTACTTATGATATACACTTCAATTTATAATAACTCTATATATATATAATATAGTAGACATGTAATAGTTTATATGATGACATATAATATTGAACATAATTATATGCATTATCGATTTAACTGTTGGTGTTAAATTAGTGAATGCATGACGAAATGGGTAAGCTGTAGACAATATAATTAAAAAAGACATGTTTGAAATAAGAAGCACTATTTTATTCGTCTTGTGATGACAAAACAAAATTATTCTAAGCATTAATCGTTTTCCTAAACACCATAAATGCTAACGAACATCTTGTATTTCCATCCGAGGAGTTACGAAAAGTAGCAAAAACTTGTATTTCACTAAGGTCAGGACTTCCTATCATAACCTAGATTCTTTACAACATTCAGCTTTCTTTACTTGTGCAAGATATTATATTCACTTAAACATCTAATATGAATTTTAACCACCATAATTACTAAACCATACATTACACTCTTCTACTTAGAAAAATCATAAAAGATTTCACAACAAATTTTATTTTTCGTGAATTCCTTTCTTATTTTGTTTCTCTGCCTTATTCGTTGAAATTTATATTGCCATTATTTGCAATTGCATCACGTAATTCAACGTATTGTTCTGCATTGTTTTAATCGATCATAGAGAAGTCGTTTGTTTGATTTTTTCATACATATCGACAATATATTGTTTGTTGAGCGTCAAATTAAGATGTACACAAAATACTGTGTAACTCTTTGTGAAAACACTTTTAGGTTTATATCATTAGTTCTGGAAAATATTTTTACTGTCCTTCCAATAACACAATAACACTTCTAAGAAGATAATTAGGAAGATTATCTAAGAAGGTAATTAAGAAGATAACTTCTAAGTTTATAGTTTCTCTTTGAAACATTCCTAATCTGATCTGATCCATGGTTAACCGGTCCGACCTCTGTATAGAAAGTTCCCTTCCATAAAGGAACTCGGGATGACTCCACTGACAAACAGGCTCACTACAAATACACGGGAAACAGGAAGTTTAAATAGAACACAAATAGACTGTGAATCTTGCAACTCTACTAGAAATCATGTCACACTTGAGCGCCCAAAATGTATACAACATTGGTGCAATTCAAGTACATAAAATATCGTAATTCCAAGAATGAAAAACTGTTCATCCTCAAAGAAAGCAAACCCTTTTTCTTGTCCACCAATAATTTTGTCATCGCATTTATTTAAAATAAGTTGTCTATATTTTCTTACGAGAAAACCCCATAGTGATTTCATAGTGAATAACCTTCGAAATTATTTTCTTTCTTCTAATTGTAATGTACTTTCAAACCTCATTAGTTTTTTCCATTTCTCACCTACAAGATTCAATAATTGCTTTCAGATATTTTAGGTTAGGAGTCTGGTTAAAATAATATAAATCCCGAGCATTCGTATTATACCAGGGTAGAGAGAGAGGAGATTGTAGTTCCACACGCTATGCAATAATTTACCTATATTTCCAGGATCCTGGATCATTATGCAATCCTAGTCTTGCCTAATTCAATCATTTCCCTCTCTCGTCATAGGATAGTAAGTGAGGATCTCTAGGTTTTAAACAAAGATCGTCTGGAATTAAGTATGAATCATGGAGAAATAGGTGCGAAACATCTAATGTTAATTGTCCATACATGGATCAAATGTACATACATCAAATGTAATTGAAAATCCGTGTACTGTCTAACTACGGTTTTTGTCGTAGTGCTACTCCGTAAGTATCTTAAAGTCTTCGCCAGACCCTGAAACTCAAAGTATAAAATTATCTGACAACAACAAACAAATTTCATTCCAGAAGTCTGTTTACCATGTAGACAAGCATCCAGCTACTTTCTATGTAGACGGAGTGTTTAATAAAGTTCAAGTAAGTTTAATTAAGTTGACGTAATTACTAATAGGTTCAGCATTTGTCTGGAAGCACAAACTTTGCTATAAAAGTTATCAACATAAACCCATCACTTCTGCTTTAAATTGAATTCAAAGTTTTGGGGTTCCTGGAAACCAATTGTTATTTAATTACATTCCAAAACAATATTAATGTAGATAGGATCAAATCACTGCTTCTTAAATTTCTGTGTATGTTCAATAATTTTTAAAATTTAATGCAAATAACTCCAATATAAATCAATTGTCTTATAAGTATATTAACTTTATTTTAAAACCGGAATAGATATTGTCTGAAAATTTACATTTGGAGATGTGAAGAATCCAGAGGAACACAGTAAAAGTAGACCCTAAATCGATCTTAAGAAGACAGGTTACAATGACATTCTCGTTTGTATTTCAAAAAAGATTTAATTTTAAAACAATTTAAAATCTTACACTTTATTAAAAATAAACTTTTTAAAAGTCTAACAACAATCGTTTAAATACAAAGCTTCTCGTCCTTTAATAACTTAAGACAAGGCTAGATCAATGCACTCTGGTTTTGTACATTTACTGATTTAAATGTATAGTAAAATATCAAGAATTTAAATTAAAAACATATATTGACAATCACCTAAATATATAAATCGAATAAAGGCGTGGGCTTGCATGGCTTCCATAAGTAAGACTCCTTTCCCGCGTAATGGTGTCACCAAGACGCTCTCTGCTTTTATCTAAATACGTTCTATTTGTGGAGGTTTAATAACGGTAAAGTAAAACCATTTACTTTGCACTGAATGTGAAGGGTGAGCGAGATATGTTATTCCTCTTACTGAGATATAGGAAAGGCTCTTTTAATTCATCATTTATTTTAACTTTAGATCTAAATATTATTTGGAAGCGTTAGCGGATAATAAATTACAATATACTTCACCAATTGGATTAACATTCAGAGGTACAGATCTAGGAGAACCATCGTACGCATTAAGTTAACCGGTAAATTATTGTGGTCAATAATCTAAAAAGTTTTTTTGTAATAACATATACTATCCCATAAAGAATGAAACCAAAATTGTGGCAAAAGGTGCTATTTTGATTGATCGTTCACGTAATATTTTCTTAATTATCATAGTTGAACAAATATACAACAACAAATCTCTTTAATCACTTAAACAATAGTTTATGACTATCCGAAATTTATATTTAGCAAATTTGTTAAAACTTACTGAGACAGGACGTTTTCGATCGCTATGTGCCGATCTTCATCAGTGTCTTCTGCTTGGAGATGTTGGGTCAAGCGGTGACGGGTTTAAAGATAGGTTTTCGATAGTATCAAAGATTATGTGTGAATTTTATTGTGTTTTTTCGTTTAATATGTTTGTATTTTGTGTTGTTGTGTGTCTGTAAATTTCATATTGTTCTAGTGTGTTGAGATGTGGTCCTTTTTTGTTGATGTGTAGGATTTCTAGGTTATGGTAAATTTCTGTATATTTGTGTCCTGTTGCTTTTAAGTGATTGTAAAATGTTGAGTTGATGTTATGTTTGTGTTCTTCAACTATTGGTTTAAAGCTTGCGACGTGTTTGTCCAATGTATAATTTGTTATATTCTTCGCAGTTTAGTTTGTTTACGCCTGGTGCTTGTAGTTTATCTTTGATGTTTGTGGTGTGGTGTATTTTGTATTGTAATTTGTTATTGCTTTTGTACGCTATTTTGTAACCTATTTTTTGAAATTTGCGGGCTATTTTGTTTGTTGTTTTGTTTATGAATGGAAATGTGATGTATTTGTTTTCCCTTTCTGTAGGGTTAATTTTAGTGTTTTTTTTGTATTTTGTACCATAGTTTGTCTAGTATTGCGGTGTTTCATCCATTTGTGTATGCTAAATATTTAATTGTGTCTAGCTCCTTGTTCATGTTTTCTGTGGTCATTGGGACTTCTTTAAGTTTATGTAGGATGGATCTAAAGGCAGTTTGTTTGTATTGGATAGGGTGGTTTGAGGTGTTGTGTCTGTGGTTATGGGTTTCCTGTAAATGTTGAAGCTGTGTTTTTGTGTGTGGCTTTTGTTATGGTTAGGTCGAGGAGGTTTAGGGATCGATTGGTTTCAATTTCTGAAGTGAAGTGAAGTTTTGGGTGTATTTTATTAGTGTAGGTGAGGAGTTTTCTACATTGACGGGAGTTGCCTCTGTATAGTGTTATGATATCATCGACATATCTGTGCCAGTAAATACTTTTGTGTGCTTGTGTATTGGTTGTGAATATCTTGGTGTTTTCTATGTGTTGTAGAAAAATTTCGCTTATGACACTACTAATAGAACTTCCCATGGGTAGGCCATCTGGTTGTGAATAGAAGTTTGAGTTGTGGGTTAAATAGTTTTGTTCGGTGATGATTTGGAGGATGTTTATGATTTCAGTAACGTGGGTTTTAGGCATATTGTTCTGTATTAATTGGGTTTCTAGGATGTTGAGTGTTTCGGGTATGGGTATGTTGGTGTACATATTTGTTACGTCGAGCGATAGTAGTGTTGAATTGTGTGGTGTGTTTATGTCTTTTATTTTATTTATGAGGATTGTCTGTTTTTTATGTGTGTTTCTGTGTTTATGTTTATGGATTGTCTAATTATTTTGTCCATGTATTTTGCTAATTTATGTGCAGGGACATTCTGGTAGTTGATGATGGCTCGGATGGGAATGTTGGGTTTGTGAATTTTGGGAAGAGCGCGGAGGGTAGGTGCTCTAGGATGAATTTGTTTTAGATGGGATTTTTTGTTTTTATTGATAATATATTTGGATGTATTAATTAGTTGCTTGATGGTTTTGCGATATTTTTCTGTTGTGTCTGTATCTAGTTGTACTATATTATTATTTATTATGTAGTCATTGATTTTTGGCTGTTTGTATTAATGATTACTGTAGTGTTGCTTTTGTCTGCTGTAGTGAGTGTGATGTTGTTTAGTTGTGCTTTTTCTTTTATGTTTTTAGCGATTTTTGTTAGTTATGTTTTTCTGTTTGGTTAGGTTTTTTATGTCATGTCGAAGTTAGTCTGTCGGTTTTTTGTATCGCTGTTTCTGTTTGTAAAGTAATGTTTCTGTTTGTTATAATATTTGGTTTATAATGTAGGTTTGTATTTTAGGCCTTTGTTTATTAAATCCATTTCGTGTTGTGTGAATATGGTATTAGTTAGGTTAACTGTACGGGGGTAGAATGTTTGAGTAGGTGGAGAGTATGTTGTGTTTTTTATTTTACATAATAGTTGATTAATTTTTTTCTTGTGGTAATTTTTTATGTTTATTGTTTTTTAGTTGCCAAAATATTTGTGTCTGTTACCAATTGTAATGTGATATCGTGTCTGATTGTGTTCGCGAGAATTAAGTGGAGTTAGTATAACCTACAATTTTGAAAGTCTTTATTTTTGTATAGGTTTTGATACTTTGTTTAATGTAAATTATTTCTGCTCTTTGTAGCCTCTTTGTAGGGTAGCTGCTTTAGTGTTGTTGTTTATGTTTATTTTTGCGTATGTAGGTGTCAAGTTGTGAGGTATTATTTATTGAATTGTATGTGAGCATGTATTTTTCTAACCTTAAAAACCGTATCCCTGTATTCTTGGACTGCAGCTTGTCTTGCTCTGTTGAATTCTTGAATTTAGTAGTCCATTACGTTCGAAGAAACTTATTAATCACTTAAACAATAGTTTATGACTATCCGAACTTTGTATTTAGTAAATTTGTTAAGACTTACTGAGACAGAACGTTTTCGATCGCTATGTGCCGATCTTCATCAGTGTCCTGCTTGGAGATATAATCATTAATACAAACAGCCTAAATGACAAGATCCCTGGGGTCTAAAAATAATAGCAGAAATAGTTTGGCGCTACCAAACATCGAACATAACACCTCTATGTGGTGTACTATTTGCTAAATCACTCTTAGCTTAATATTCATTAGCAATAAACTGATTCAATAAGAATTAATATCTAAACATAAATAATTACTAATAATTCACAAATACAAGTATAATGTTGAGGTAACAGGCTATTCGTAAAATTTCTTATATAAAACCGTTCTGATTGCAAAGAAGTATTTATAGAATGGACGGGACATAAAGCGAAATTAAATTTAAGTACACATTCTCATTCAATAAGACGATACAATTTACTATTAGTAGAAAATTTAGAAACAGAAAATGTGAAAATATTACATTATTATCTACTATTCCGTTAGTAGGAAAGAAATATTTTAAACAAATAAATAAAGAACATTCATCACGAGCTTTAACGTTTGTCAATTGTATAATAGTAGAACAGAAAATATACAGAATGTGATTTATTTATAAATCAACTTTACACAGAATATATTTATAAACTACCCCTTACAGAACTTTACCTTAAAATACCCACCCGTTACATTTTTGTATTTTACAAACCTCCCCCATAAACTATTTTACCGTCTAAACTTTATTAATTTTTGTATTTAAACTTAAAAACTCTCCATAAATACAAGATTTTACCTTGTAACCACACTCCCATTACATTAGTTCACCATATAAACCCCGCCCATTACAGTATTTAACCTTATACCCATTCCACTATTTTTTTTTTTATAAACCCCATCCAATGAAGTATTGTTCATGTAACCCTCACCCATTACACAATGTTTTTTATAAACCCCACCTGTTACAGTGTGTTTTCTTATAAACACCAATAATTACACAACTTTTACTATTTAATCTCCACCCCTTACACTATTATTCCTTATAAACTCCACTCATTTCATTATTTTCCCTTACTAACCAACCCATTACAGTATTTCTGCTTATAAACCCCACTAAATAGACTACGTTTGCTTATAACATTTTTTAATTACATACAGTTCTTTATAAACCCTTTTTATTACACTACTGGTCCTAATAAACACTTCCCATTACTCTACTGTACCTATTATACCCTATCCATTACACTACTGTGCTTTAACTACCCCCCCCCCCCCCCAATATACTATTATTAATGAAGGACTTGTAAGATGAACAAATGTCGATTTTACTCTGTGGTTAATGGACCAGATCGTTGAATTCTGTTTCTACGGGAACTAATCATTTTCCACACAAATGTTCTCTTGTCCATTAATCAAAAGTTGTAATAAATAAAGTTTTACTACCAAAGTTCGAGAAAGTGATGATTAGGGGACGCATGTTCAAAAATATAAACCCTATATATACTCCATATATAATTTCGGAAGTAAGAAAATAGGATGTACACTTCAGGACGTAACCTTTGTAAAATACGTAGCGTATCCAGAACCCTGGGTGGGAAAGTCTGAGGTCGCAGACAAATTTTATGCCAATCACCAAGCAAAGTGGACAACGATCTTAACTAATTTATTTTAACGTTCTGGAGCTGTAATTAATTCCGTTCAACAGATTCTCCCTTAACTTTTAATTAGATTTGTGAAATACTAATAAACTCACTATAAAACATAATATCACCCATTAGATATAATCGGTCATTAAAGATTGTATGAGAGTCGTTAAAATGAGTCTGAGAACCACACCAATAAACTTTTTTGGGACTTTTGGATAGCATTTCCTGTGAACTGTTGTATATTCATACATTCTTTGATGACTATTGGTAGGAGAATATTGGTTTGTGTACAATATTCCAATATTCCAATATTGGACAGAGCGGATATATTCCTTTACCCTGGAGGAAAACTGGTCATACGGCCGTCTTGAACATTACAAATATATTTGTCCACTACTTTTTCCAATACATTATATCATTATTTTCTTTTCTTCATTAATTTTTTTATTACACATTTCCTCCATATATCTCTTCGCACTTGAGACTGCAAGAGATAGATATGATCTGAGTAGCAGATGTCACTGCTTCTTCAGGTTTGCAACCACGTCCACTTGACTACGGAAGCTTAGTTGGTTGATATATTCACAGGTTTGGCAAAATAAACTATAAATTGTTGGATTTTTGATCAATATGTAACATTTAAAGTGTATTTTGAAAAAAAGTTGGGAGAAGTAAAATTTGGAGGCAAATTCTCTTCAATACATAAATGTATAGACGGTTTTTTTTAAACTTCACAAATTATCATTTTAAATTTTTTGCTCCGTAAATTGGAAAATTTATCTGAAAACAAATTTATTCTCTATGGTGGTAGAGAGAACTTATCAGGGTTTAGGAATTGATGGAAATATTAGGCTATGCATTTCTCTAAAGCCGAAATTTTATCATTAAAATCTGGAAAAATATTGTTTAACCCTCCCTTTAAATCATTTCCCATTAAGTGCAAAAAATTGAAGTTACTTAAAAGCAGAAAGCCTATCTTGATGATAACATTACTTGACAAAGAAGCCTTAACACTGCATGTTACGCACATATGGCTTGCAAGACCATGCCTTTATTCCGGATATATTCAGTGTTTCCATGTTGTAATTTATATAGGCAATTTATATATATAACGGTGTCACCAACATAAATGTATAATTTATACAGGCTATGTTGTTTTAAATCAATAGCATGAAAAATTCATGTTAAACAATAAATATATATTGGAATTATTATTATGTTTATTAGCAAAAATGAATAAATAAATTTAAACCTGTACTATATTAGTGAAGCTCATTACAAAACATTTACGTCTTGTTACTTTTTCAACTTAATACTGATTGCTGGGATAAAAATTAATTTTTCTAAATATCTTCACCCCAGTCTCTATTATCGTGACAAGATTTTCTACTGTTAACGCCAAGGCCTGGAATTCATTTGTTAAACAATAGATCTTTGTGATTTATCGCTTCAGACAGAAACTTTTTATTAATTGTGCGATGGGAAAACTTGTAAAAGCGGGCGTTTTTAATGACTTAGAATTAAACCGTTTTATTTATGAAGCTAGAAATATAATTAAAATATATCAGAAGTACAATTTTATTGTAGTTTGATCGTTTGATTATTTGGGCTATAAAGGATCTCTGCTAAAGGGAGCTAAAGCTGCATAGCGTACTTCCATACCAGAACGTGGTTCCATTTCCGTGAAGCGGGTACAAGTTACCAGTTCCAGTTATGTAAGGAGTAAGAGATACTGATTCTACTTCTCTCTTTTGAATATGCGACCAATGTACAGGTATCAGTTCAATGCAGATGAAACAGATGCTTGTGCTAGAGTCATATATCCGGTAATAGATCCGAGCGTTAATACCAGATACCGGTTGAATTGCATTGGGCAAGAGATACTTACTCTAGGTCACTGTAGTTGTATACGCGAAAACTGGAGACAGGATGAAGTTCCCTGCAACAGAAACCTCCATCAGCAAAATTGACTGTTGGCGAAATAGGTAATTTTGTAGAACAAGGATTAGGCCGAAGTGCGACAAATTACAAAATATTTAATCTAACTAGAATAAGCCATAAGAAAAATAGGCCAAGTAATCAAAATTGGGTTAAACTGAAGTTAAATTTAATAAATTAAAATTGTTAAAATAATGAAATTTGAGAAAACAGCCTAAAATAAAAAAAGAAAGTCTTAATAGGTAGCCTCCGTCTATAGGAGTTGAAGATGAAGTTAATAATATTCTCACAATAATCTCCAAAGTTGACAAAGCTATATAGAATATTTCATAAGCGAGAACAAGATCGTTTATAACATCTCACGACAGGGGCACAATAGCGCTGTAATCGAGCAACTATAGATTGTTGGAACACTGAATTAAATACATTTTGACCAATATAATAGAAATTATTGGAACAGACAATATTATTCAAGATAAACCAACTAGAAACTGATTGCTAAAACAACACTAGAATGATTGGAGGAATTGAATCAACAGGGGCCAAATAATACTCCAAACGGACAAGGCATTTTTTCTAGGAACGAACCGTTCGCAAAAGCGTTAGTAGAAACCAAGCTAACAAATCAGCAAGATTTGTTTTGTTTGTTTTGAGAAATAAATTTCAAACATGGAATGATTAAACTCAGAAAGTTCGAAGATGTAATTCGAAGGTGTTTAAATATTTCAGCTATATGCTAAAATAACTAAAGTATAATTAATCTTGAAAATAATAAAAGTGAACATAGAACACAGAACTTTGTAAACTTGTAGCAGACGCCGCGGCGCCAAAAATAAAACTTTGAAAAGTATTAAGAAAATGACATAATTGTATTAAAAAAGTCAACTCGTTTTGAATCCATTCATCAAAACGAATAAGATGATCAACATAGGCCTGCAGTTGAAAGTTTGCTTTTAAAAACTATATGCTGTCACACCACTGTAAAACTGTCCAAGGTCTCAAACAACAAAAATTGCTTTCCTTTAGTAACATTTTGTTTCGAGTAGTGTTCATTTATATTAAAAATTCAAAAAGAAGAAATAGATTAGGAGGAATGAATTTTATCCTAGACGGAATAAGATTGTTTTTATATTTCCAAAATTGGCTCTCCATACGGTTGTTTGCCTGTAATGGAGAGTAACTAATCGGTTGGTAAGATCAAATAAAATATGGCTTTATTACCCAGATAATCTAATAATCTATCATTATTAGCTATATTTTTGGATCAATGAAAACTGAATTTTTGGTAAATGTGTTTTAATATATATAACAATATTAAAATAGACCATCTAACCTTAAACCCTTTCCAAATTATAGCAAACACACAACTACTAAGTTTTAAGATTTCTTTGATTATACAGGTAAATTTCATCTTGGTAATTATACGTTGAAAGAATTATTTATTATGAATAATAATGTTGTGTTGTATATAACAATCTTAAAATAGAATCCATAACCTTAAACGTGGGCTAATTATATAGTAGGTACACATAAATCGAAAACTAACTTTTTTCTCTGCATATATCTAATGAATTTCATCTTTTCAACTGTTAGTTAGAAGAAATATTTTTATGTAATGAATAATAAAGTTTTGGTGTGTATAACAATCCTAAAATTATATATATATATAATCTTAGGCTTCGGCTATTTGTATAACAGATATAAATCTATTACAAAACTATCCTATTTTGAGGATTTAACATAATTTTCATATAGTTAATAGTAGCCTATAAGAAATAATTATTGAAATAAATTTGTGTTGGGAGTAAAAGTAGAATAAAACATATATTTGAGCCACAAATCAATATTTTGCTATTTGTGTAGACAACGAAAATTAGTGTAATTGTTATATGTTTTAGCTTAATATAAAGTAAATTAGGTATTTTGCAAATGGTAGTAGTGTGATTTATGTATTTAAAAAAAACTTCAATTACATTTATTCTCTGTTTTTATTCTTTATGCATGCAAAGTATTGCAGGGTCGATTGTTTGTCTTGACAATTGTATCTTACGACTAACTCAGGCAACAGGCTGTATGTTTAATCTTTGTAATAAAGTCAGGCTACATCAACTCACTCGTTTGTGTTTACAAAAACAGATTTAATTTAGAAACAAATAAAATGGTAAAAGTATTACACTTTCAATACAATTCGCTTTTTACAAGGTTAGCGTTGTAAATTATATTATATATTATATTATATATTATTATATCGTTATTGATCCACCAGATGTAGGGTAATGATTTATTTTTATAGGTTATATTGCTGATATACAGTATATTTTGTATACACATAGCTAACCACATTGTGAGGTTGAATGATGACTTATTAATTTTTCTTTATCTATGTGGTTTTGTAAATCGTTTATGATGTCTGAGTAATGCTAATGTCATGAATTGTGTTCTTCTATACTTTATTAAGAGTTTGCAATGTTAATTTACTTGATTACCGTCTTCTGCATGAATATCGAAAGGTTTTTACTTTGAGATTTGGGATTTTTTTTACACATTTTAATTAATTGTTTTATTGTTTCTATTATCATGGACCATCAGATTTTAATAGAGTGCTTTGAATTGCTTAGTTTGATTAATTGTGTTGTTGTTTTCTTAATTTATGGGTATTAATATTTTTTAGTACATTTATCAAAATGTGCAATGCAATGTTTTTCATTTTATGTTAATTTTGTATGTGAATTGTTTTACACATAATGATATTTCTATTATTGTGCATGCAGGGCTGAAAGAGGACGACAAATTAGTCGTCGAAAGTAGCTGAATCTATAGTAAATCAATATTTCTTGACTCACATATCAACCGAGGTTTTGTTCCACAGAAAATAATTGTACGTAATATTTAAAATGAATTAGGAGTTTATCATTTGGGCTTTTAATATTACATGTTTTATTTTTTTGATATTTGCAGTACAGTAAGAAGATTAGTTTCAAATATTAATTACATAAACACATGCAAAAACATGTAGTATAAAATAATTTGTAAAATAATTCAAATTTAGGTATTAAAAAAAATGTTATTTCCCAATAAGGATCTATTATTCTGTATTAAAAAGTAATACTCACTGTTATTCCAATTGTAACTATTAAGCCAGACATATCGCTCAAAGATTCCGTGTCCCTGATAAAAGTCTAAAAGGCTCTTAGGTGGCTAATTTGTTTTATTATAAATTCAAGACTTGGTTCCACTGAGAGGTTTATTCTCTGAGTTACTGATTTCGAAACAGAGTTCTATATCAAGTGATAAGCCATTACGTTACTACGGACAAGGTGTGGTATAAATTATAATTGTTATATGAAGGGCCGGAAGTATAAATGGTTATAGGTTATATGAGTGAAAGGCCAGTAGGTAACCGAGGCCAGATTCACTTTCATATAAGCGGGACCAGGTCCGAGCATTCCTGTTCCAAGATGTCAATAAAAAATTTAAGTTCATTAAACCGTCACTTTTTCCATTTCCAGTAACCTCCCTTATCCCTTCAAGGTATCCTTCCTGTATATGCCCAATCTAAACATATAAGTTTTCATATAATGTTCCTCGACTTTATTCTCCACCAAGTTTGTTCATCAGGGGATAGCCTAAGTATAACTTCAACATCGGTGTGATGCAACCATGTACAAGCTAAATATGGTAAATAAGTTCCATAAACAATAAACTAAATTATTCTCCTTTCTAGCGTTTTAACATGACATTTTTGCAATACTTTCTCTTAATTTCACTAAAATCTATTTCGATGGATAACATAGAAGAATTTTACGTCTTAACTCCTTAAAAATGACATAGTATGAATATTTAACAATCATTCACCACTGTTTATTTAACCTGCATGGGTTTCCACCTTCACTAGTCTGAGAACTCCCATCTGCAAATCTCTGGTCTATTTATAAGTCTTGGGCACTATAATTCAGGGTCATTACGCCTGTGTTTGTGTTATCAATAATTTATTAATAGGTTATTTGGTGTAGCGTGAAATAAATGTGAAGTAAGTATTATATGTACCCAAACTAATGTTTAGGTCTTGTAATCTGTCTTGATAGTTATCTCCAGATAATAGGTCATTTATCTGGAGTTGTATATGCTCAGTACCACGAGTGATACGTTAGGCCTAATGAAGTCCTTCTGATAATTTCCTTATTGCATCTGATCCGGGGGTAAACCTACTGTCAGTGGGATAAACCTACTGTTAGTCGTGTGTAGAGAAACACTGTAAACAGCTGTGACACAAACGCTAGGTTCACTCAGTTACATGCTAAAAGTACGATCCGTTTAAAAAAACAAAGTTAACTCATTAAAAATTAACTCTATAGAGTACTTGAAAACCATTTTCCACTGTTAATTGATGAAAGCGATAGGTACACAGCTGCATGACTTTCCCTCTTCACTAGGCTGAGAGCTCCGCTCTGCTCATGTTAGGTCTCTTGCTATGACTCGGGAACTATTATTCAGAGTCGTTACGGCTGTGTTTGTATTATCGAGAGGCTACATAGATCTGACGTTACCTAGCAATTTTTGAAAAGTGTGTTTTACAGCCCTCTTGCTAATCATTCCCTGTGTTTTGGAATTGTAACTACATGGAGATCTTGCAGAAACGCAAGGTATCTAAGTATGTACAAAATTTAATATGCATAGAAGTATTTTTTAAAATGTCTAAAATAATATAACATGAAATAAAATGATTTCCTAGATGATATTTAATGATTTGAACCTCAATTTACTGATCAGTGCCACGAGCGATATGTTTCGCTTGAGTAAAACCTTCTAACACTTTCCTCATTAGATCTAACCCTGGTATAAACCTACTTTCAGACGTGTATAGAGAAACAGATCTCTTATATAAAACGAAAACTTCTGGTTAAATCCTGACAGCAAGTTTCAGACTTCGTCAAAGGTCATGTCATTATTACGATAACGATGTATGGAATATCTTCAGTAATTTGTACTAGCGCTCATCACATAGTAACCGTAATTTGCTACGAATAAGCAAGCAATAACAACCCAAACAAATCCTCGTTCAGCTCTTGCATATCGCAAATATTACTTCTTCAATATGTCATCTATTTTCAGATTTCTTCTTATGTTTAAAATCTTCTCTTCGTTCATCCGACGTGTTCCTCGCACAAATTTTCCTCAACTAATTTTGCTTCCTAAATTACCACGCAATGCCTTATTGTAGTCTAATTCACTTGTTCAAAATTTACATATAATTTTGACAATTTTATTTTACACTTTTCGAAAACACACACACACACACACACACACATATATATATATATATATATATATATATATATATATATATATTATATTGGCTAATGACAGATCACAGATATCATATATATATATATATATATATATATATATATATATATATATATATATATATATTATAACTTTTCTTTAGGTTATATATTTAATTACCTTAACACTCTTTTGTCTAACCTTCAGGATTCTAATTAATTAACACCAATATCAATTTTAACATAACTTGCATTTGTTCATGACACCTATCTAACACACATTATACCTATTGTTCTTAATACTATTAGGACAAGATTGATTCTTAAATTAATATTACTATTACAAGAAAAAACAAAATTGGACTCTTGAGGCTTTAGGTTATTACCAATAAAGTTTAAAATGACAACGTTAATTTCTCTGGGGTCGATTTTATGGATCTTTTTTATAAATTAGAATATGGTGGAAAAAAAACTAGATCATTATTTTATACTAAAAAATTTAAAGTTGTGCAGAATTTACTGTTTTTAAAGTTCTGTTGGCTAAATTTAATAAAAATAATAAAAAAGTACTTATTGTTTGTTGATCCCTTGGGTCTTGACCGTTGATACTTCTTCGCTGCACTTTCACATAACGTACTTGATTATCCTAATTCTTTATTAGTTTATTTACGTCGCACTATTAATTTTTAAATTATAAAAATAAAATTACTTTCCCTTAATTTTACTAAATCAATTTAACCCTAATTCACATTACTGACTCTTGGTCCCCCCAATACATCTGCCCTCCTCTGTAGTTCCTCCAAAACCCCACAATCACTTCCTTTTTTAACCCCGCGTGATTTCTCCCCCCTCAGGTATTTTCAGTTAATTTGGTTATTCCCATAACCATCTACAAACACTTTGCCACGACGGTACATTATTATAACCCAGGTAATTTGGAAAATCCTCTTTTAAAATAGTTGAGCCCTTCTTTTATTACATATTACCAAGCCCCTTATGACTACTGTGAAATAGAACAATGGTTAACCTGGTCTGTATATTTTAGTAACTATCTTTGTCACATTGGCTTAATATTTCTTCCGACTAATTTTCTTTTTGAATATTAGCTGAATTTATCATTTAGCCTCAAACGTTATGTTATGATATATATATATATATATATATATATATATATATATAATTAATAAATCAAATATATTTCAAAAACAAGATTACTTTTAATGAATATAATTATTCTATATATTTAATATATATATATATATATATATATATATATATATATATATATATATATATATATATATATATATATATATTTAATAAATTAAATATATTTCAAAAACAAGAATACTTTTAATGTATATATTTATTCTATAAATTTAATATATATATATATATATATATATATATATATATATATATATATATATACATGCTAGGGATTATCAAATAAAAGATGAACTGATGATGTATACAATTTCAAACTATTAACTGTTTTTGTATTAACGTGATATAAAAATATATGTTACCCATAATATTATTATATATATTCCATCGCGTTATGATTTTATGTTCGTGAAATGATGTTCTTTATACAAGTTGGACATAAACTAAATACTTTAATCTGATAGTCGAAGGAACAAATTACATTAATGAGGAAGGTTCAGACGGAACAAGTCCAAATTTATTAAAAATTAAAAAAGCTTACATACAGCGTAACACAATTAGCCGGGCAGTTAATTACTCTTGGCGCTGCTGTGAACAGAATGGAGGGGGGTGGGATAATGAAAGGAATGAATTATTGTCTCAGGAATTGACTCTGTGTCCAGCTATGATAATTTTCCCAAGCGGGCTAAGAAGGACGTATATATATATATATATATATATATATATATATATATATATATATATATATTTAAAACAACATAGGTTATTCAAATTGAAGAATATTTATTATTTTATATCCAGTTATTATGGATATAAAATTATTTTATGGATATAAAATAATACATATTCTTGTATTTGAATAACCTATGTTGTTTTAAATTATTAAAGAAGAAAACGTATTATATATATATATATATATATATATATATATATATATATATATATATATATATATATATATATATATATATATATAGCCTGCTAACAATACGGAGACCATACATTGGTCATTTTGCATTCAAACTGGCAGCCGGGTACTTGTGGCAGCCGTATACGGCTGCCACTTAGTAATCCATGATAATGTAACACCCTTTGACAATAATCGAAATAAAAATTATGTCAATAAGTGTAAAAAGAAGTGTTTTATTGGAGTTATACTGTATTTCGAAGTTCTATGGTCGTTCTGAATTTTTAAAAAATAATTTGTAATAACCAAACGGTACTCGTATTGATAGCAGAGTGAACGGGATTTGTATATCACAAGTTTGTAACATTTCCGCCAGGGGCAGCATGGTCGCTTCCTGTATATAAATTTACTGTATATTTCAACCGTTCCCTAACATTATGGCAGCCACAAACTTGGCAACATTGCTGGCATCCACATAGATATCAATCGTACTACGTAATGTATATACAGTATTTGAATTGGACAAAGAACCGCTGGAAAGTGACCACTCGGGGGTTTTTGAGTATGCTGAATCCAATGCCGTCATCAAAAGTCTCCGGGGATGTACTGGTGAGGCTAAACCCATGTACCAAAGGGGTTGAATTAGGGTAAAAATGTCAGATGCCTAAGAATCATGGGATATTGACCGTTCGGGGGATTTTTGAGGATGCTAAATTCAATAGCGTCATCTAGAGTCACCGGGGATGAACCGGATGTAACTCTACGTAAGTACCAAAGGGATGATTTGGGGTAAAAAAGTCAAAAGTCATAAAATAACTAGAAAATAACCACTCGGGGGTTTTTGGTAAGGCGGAATTTAATGCCCTCACCGAAAGTCGCCGGGGATGCACTGATGTGGTTCCACGCGAGTACCAAAGGGGTGAATTGAGGTGAAAAAGTCAAAAGTCAAAAAATCGCTGGAACATAACCACTCGGGGGTTTTTGAGGATGCTAAATTCAATTCCGCCATCGAAAGTCACCGGGGATGGACAGATGATACTCTACGTGAGTGCCAAAGGGATGATTTGTGGTAGAAATGTCAAAAGTCAAAAAATTACTAGAAAATAACAACTCGGGGAATTATGATAAGGCGGAATTCAATGCCGTCACCGGCTATGCATTGGTGTGATTCCACGCGAGTACCAAAGGTGTGAATTGGGGTGAAAATGTCACAAACCAAAAAATCCCTGGAAAATATCCGCTCAGAGGTTTTTGAGGATGCTGAATTCAATGCCGTCATCGAAAGGCTCCGGGGATGTACTGGTGAGGCTAAACCCATGCACCAAAGGGGTTGAATTAGGGTCAAAATGTCAGGTGCCTAAGAATCGCGGGAAAAAAGCCGTTCGGGGGTTTCTGAGGATGCTAAATTCAATGACGTCATCTAGACGGGCGTGCTGAACTCAATGGCGTCCTCGAAAGTCACCGGGGATGGACGTATGTGACTCTACGTGAGTGCCAAAGGGATGTTTTGGGGTAAAAATGTCAAAAGTCAAAAATTTACTTGAAGTTTAACACTCGGGGGTTTTTGAGGAGGCTGAATTGAATGCCGTCGCCGGATATGTACTGCGATGGTTCTACACAAGAACCAAAGGGATAATTTGGGTTGAAATTTTCAGATAAATAACTGCCTTAGGGCTTTTGAGGATGCTGAATTCAATACCGTCATCGAAAGACACCAGGGCTGGACGGGTGTGGGCTCTACGGGAGTAGCAAAGGGAGAATTGGGGTAAAAAGGTCAGAGGCTAAGAGATCGTTATAAAATGATCACTCGGGGTTTTTAATAATGCTGAGTCTAATCCTAGCACCGAAGTTGACCATGCACAATCCAGGAAGGGACTGCGGGTGTCGCTGTGGGTGAATTGAGGTAAAACTTGTCAGAATCTAAAATATTGCCCAAAAATGCGCATTCGAGGATTTTCGAAGGTTCTAGTCCCTTCTTATCAAAATTCGTAGGGGATGTACGGGGTGGTGATTCGTCAGGAATCACTAAGGGGTGATTTGAGGTATATATCCCATTGACAATAAATCGCCCGAAATTGGCATGTTTCCAACTATGCAACATTACCTACAAAAAGAGTCGGGTTCGCGACCTTGTCTTGGACAGAAGTTATGCTACAACTATTTACAGAAATGTTTGTGATATGAAAACATAAACAGGCGGCACTCCGATAGTAGTTCTAGCACGTTTGTTTACGTCATGTCTGTCAAACTAATCTTTATAATTTGAAGCAGTGTTTCAATGCAGCCTGTCCATGTGCTTTAAGAATTTTAAAGACTGTATGCTTGAAAGATTCAACTTAAAAAGTTAACCGTTTGTCCCAAATTGATAATTTTATAAAAATTAAATTTTTTATTTAATTTTTTTTTAAATGTATTTTGTCTACCTAATTGTCATATATTTTCTTTCCAATTTTACTTAGACTATTTAGATATCTAATTCGGGTAATTAATTTTCATCTCTTTTTGTGTTATTTTCTTTTGTTCTTTTAAAAAGGATGGTATCGTTAGCGGGGGCAGCGGAATGACTTTTGAGCCATCCGTGAATGACAAAAATTCTACTATATCCGTAAATTTAATAAAAATATAAATAAGTAGACCTTATATTTGCTCAACCTTTATACAACTTAGAATAAACGACAAAGAGAATTTGTTGACCCACATCATTTCATCGACTTATCTTTATCAGCTTATATATCCAGTAAACCTATCATGCCAATATCTACAAATTCTAAGCTAAACCTTTAACTACCGTCATCGTGCCTGATCATCAGCATTAGCCGAAGAAGACAGTGATTCAGGTGCTGTATCTAATGACCTACTTTTAGAAGGCATCAAAGAGAATAGGGGAATTGTGCAACAGAGTGAAGAAGTAATTGAGCAAAAGGTCAGGGTTCTTCTGAAAGAAGGATGGTTGATCTGAAATTCGGTATCATGAGCGAAAGTACTCCTCTTCGGTACTTTTTCGATCATGATACCGAATCTCAACGAAGTGCATCAGACGATGAAAATGATTTCAAAAAACTGCAACCTCCAGAAATTTACAAATTTTTCTATTTGTATAGATAAATTGTTTTAAGCAATGTAGAATTTGTCCAGCAACAAAAAATAGAAAGACTAGTTACCCTTTGTAAGATGTCTTTGTACAGCCAATATGTCTAGAATGTTCTGAGCCACTGTGTAAATACTGCTGTCAAAATTGAGTTATTATTTCTAATGCCAGTTTCCATAAATAAAGCTTATAATGTGTCAAATGATATCTTGTATATAAAGTTAAGTGTGTACAATCAGTGAACAAGAAATAATTAGTGTATGTTAATTATCGTGCGATTATAAGTCTTTTTAACTAAACTGCGCTAAAATCTGTAGGTTTTATTTACTATAGTTTTCAATTAGTAAATATTATATAACTGATCTCATAAAACTACGTTTACCCTACTAGGCACAGGCAATCAGAATATTCAAAAACAATTTTTATAAAGTAAATGCAAGATAAATTGTTAAACCACACAATAAATCACACTTAGACATTTCGAGCCTGTGAGCTACAACGGCAGTAGTATTGTGACAGAAATTGCAGGACGGTAATTGAAATAGTTGTTAATAAATACTGAATCATCCATCGTTAATCTCTGTATTGTATACAAACAAGAACCTAAATGACATCTGTGCGTGTGTTGTCAGTTTATATTACGATATCAGGCTGTCTGGTGTAAACAAACATAGGTCCAAGCCAAACAAAGATAAAGACTCGCACTCCACAAGTACTCTCGTTAACGAAGGCCCGAAAAACTGACTTTCTGCATTCTATCTTTTCCATCCCTTTCTCTCATTTTCATACGGCGTAAACTTAAATTTATGGTATTCTCCCAACGTCAAAATGGTCGTATAAAGACGGAATCATTTGTTTATATCCTCGACTTTAGCCGCTGGTAGTCTATGTTTTATTTTATTAATATGTTTATTGAATACATTGGTATTAACATTTAGTGAATATATATGGCGTAGGGCATATTAAGTGTTACATCTGGTAATGTATGTGTTGCAGACTAGTGTTAACATGTTTGCAATGTTACCAAATTGTAACAATATACAGCAAATAGTCACTTTTAGATTCTTAAAATCGGATAGAGATGCTATGACAATTAATTTGAAAAGCAAGTTAAATTAAGAAATAAATACTTAATCGATCCTATAGTATCTAAGAGCCCCAAGGGAAAAGTATGAGATGCATTGACCGGAACATTAAGATACGTTTGGTGTGCCATCAAGTAAACAAACACGTCAGAATGGCTTTCGGAGTGTCGGCTGTTTATGTTTACATATTACAATTGTGTCTGTAAATACTTAGCATAGTTCTCTCCAAGATAAGGTCGCGAATCCACAGCTGTATGTCCTTTCCAGCGAAACAACAGTAATGTTCAAAGGAATTGACAGATGTAATATAAGGGGAGTGGTACAGTCTCAAAAACTACCGAGTGTCAATTTTTAAGAGATTTTTTTAATATTATTATTTTATATTTATATGCTAATAAGTTCAAGAAATAATTCTGTTCTTGACGATAACATTTGCGTGTTTGCAAACACAAATACCAGTAACCCCATAATTGTTTATAAAGTTTTACGAAAGCATGCTAAAATAGCATGTTTACAAATTCCTGAAGTACTTACATCGAGGACTCTAATGAAACACTTGGCAACAATATCTCAACTCCTCCAAATGAATGGCCAAGGTATTAAAGAACTAGCGTTATTTATAGGCCATACAACATAATTTTTATCAATAATAACATTATATATATTTTTTCATCCAAAATATTTTAAAATAGTTTGAAAGATATAAATAATGTAGATAAGAAAGAACACGTGGATATATACACACATTCTATGACCATAAGAGCAAAACATTTTAAGTACTTATTTAAGGATACATGTATCATAGGTGTTAATATGCTAATTAAACTAGAAAGCAGTTCAGGCGGTTTAAGCAATGGTAAATATTTAAAATTCTTTATTTCTACATCTCTGAAGATTATATGTCAGGATATAGTTCTTCCCAATGTATATAGCAGTGTAGCTAGGAATCAAAACGTTTTCGGTAAGCAATGTAATAAATCTATTATGTTTATCCTCGATATTCTAGTCCCAAGAGTAACTTTAATGTCTATGAGATATTCACTCACTTTAGAGTTGCATGAAAAACTGTTTCAAGTACGGTGATCATTGGTACGGAAACAAATACCGTAGTGCATGGATAATTCGAGGTAGATGGGACCGAGACACCGTCGGATTACCGAAAACTTGGATTACACGGAAATAGCTTCCTGTACACTAGAAAAAAACAGGAGTTCTAATGAACCCTAATACTATAATTAAGAATGCACAAAATACGTAGCTTTATTGATTACAGTATATACATAAATTAATGTTGCTTGGCTCTTCAAGACTACTGTACTGATTCTTGCTTGCGGGGATACCATACGATATAAATCCCATAATAAGTGTCGGCAATTATAGCTAAAAAAAGCCGATGCCCGTTGTGTTCTTTATCAGGACGCCCCATGTTTTGATCGTAGATAGTCTTTTTGCTCCCCTACCATAAAAATAAAACGAGATTATCAGTAAATCTGAAGTATAGTGAAAAATTACCGTGATCATCGGTAGTAAATATTTATTATCAACGTCTAAAGATTGACTACAAAACGTTTTATAAGCTCTTGGTTAGGGTTGCTTAACTGAAGTAATTTTCTATGAACGAAAAATAGAGAATACTCAAATTGAAATATTAAGTTTGTAATTAGGAGTTATTTATTAACTGGTATTGCTAGTGGTAGGAATCGTAAAATATATAAACAAAAGAGACAGTTTTGAGAAGTGATTGAGTATTAGCAGACTTTGTCTTGAGATCAGACACAGCCGAACTAACTAAAATCATTCTGATACTAACTATAAAAATGTATGTAACATGTCGATCGAAGAACGGAGAGATTTTTTAAAGTGAAAAAAAACCTACAAAACAGTCATTATCTTTTACGTCTTGTTTTTTTAACAAGAAATACCATCATAGTGACTAATTTCATTATGTTACTCTGCATAACGTTATTTTACAGCTAGTTTTTGAAGACTGTTTCCTCAGCTATATTTGTCAAAATATTTGTTAAGTTTTTCACCATAATAATAATAAATCAAATTGTAGATACCAGGAGGGATACGGCTAAAGATAGAATTAAAGAAGAAGATTAAAATATACTTAAAACTTATCAGATATATTTTCAGGTGCATTTGACCTGTCTTGATGAAAGTAACAGCACAATCAAGGTGAAATGTCATCCTTTAGGAACATACCTAAGGGAGGAATTAAATAAATTTTTTAACCTGGCAACAACGACTACCAGGAAAATTGAATGTAGTTAAAGAGGAACTTTTAGAAAAAATAAGTCTTTACTCAAACACAATTGTACCTATAATAACTTATGACAAATCAAATATGGTGGATAAATAAAATCGATGTATTACATTGCTTACCGAAATCGTTTTTCACCCTGATGCCTAGCTACAATGCAATATACATTGGGAAGAACTATATCCTTACATAATATTATATTCTTTAGAGATCTAGAAGTAAAGAAGTATATGTACCATTGCCTAAACCGCCTGAACTGCACTCTAGTTTTATTGGCACAAAACCACCTATGATACATGAATCCTTGAATAAATACCTAAAATGTTTTGCCCTTATCTTGGTGAAATGTTTATACTTATTGGTATTGGCACTAAAAAGTCATATCTTCGTGAAAATTTTACTCCTTGTTAGAATACTATATGCACCCTTTTAAAGCATATGCTCACAGAAAAATAAAACAGTTTTTTTGTTACATTTGGATGTCGCAAATACAGAAATACTATTATTTCAATGTTTAATTTTTTTATCCGAAAATGGTAATTTGTGATCGTTTGAACCTATAAAATATAGATGTGTTCAATGGGCCTACGTGAACAAGAAATTAACATTATATGGGATTCGACCAAATAAAAGCCTTCTTTTATTTACAATGTACAATATAGGTAGATTTTTCTGGTTACCTACCTGAGGTAAAGGTGATACAATATTTGTTGTTTTTCTACTATAGGCATAACTTTAAAAACTTACTGTAAATAAACTTTATGCCAACCATTTACTTATCCTTTATTATTTTTTTACAAGCAGTAAAAACTTATTATTGGAAATTTCATTTTTTTAATACACTGAAGAAGAAATGTTGAAGAAAATTCGATGTATTAGTCTAAAAATTCTGCAAAATCGTTCTTAAACTGCAAAAACTCTTAAAAGATTGTAACACAAAAGGAATAGAATTTAAAAATTGTGGCAGAAAGCTCAATGAGATAAAATAAATTTAATGAGAATAAATGTACTTTCGTAAAGTAAGGATATAGGAGGAGTTAGTGTACTAGCTCTAAGACTGATAATTAAATGAGAAATTCAGAAGAAAAAAGCCTTTATCCCTTATCCCGTGCAGTGCACGGCTGGAAATCTAGATTGAATATTGTTAAAGATGAAACCGTTCATTTAGTTGCAGATCTATTGAGGGTTTTGAAAACATGTAACCAATCCAGAGGATCGACGGATACCGGTCTACACCTAACCTGCTGATATTCACAATACAATCGTCTACATGCACTCCCGTATTTTTGTTACCATGACATTATGTTTACTGACAGAACTGGAGAACTATTTCTAAAACTCGACAGAGCACTGAAAACCTTCAATGGGGCGGGGAAATTTTAAAATAGCAACCTAGCGGCGGTGGATTTATTAATTTTAATTTTTTCAAATGACCTGGAAGAACCCGACACGAGGAACGCGACCCGTAAGGCATAGATTTAGCAAGTGTCTCCCTTTTTTACCAAACATACGTCAAAGAGAGTAATACCTTTTATAAGACAGTGCCGTGTGTACTAACCTAAATAGACAAAATGACTTAAATTGAGGGTTTAAATTTATTTGTGGACATTTGTTTTTATTAAAAACAATAAATTTGTTAAGTTTCATTTCGTTAATTCATATTAAAAATAACAACAAATAATAGAATTGTAACAATCAATGTGACAATTTCTAAGACAACTATGTACTATTGTAGCCGAAATAAAACTGATTGTAAAGAGATGTCCCGTGTGGTTGTATGTTGAAAGTAGATGGAGAAATGGCGGTATAAATTTCACATTGTAACACGTGACCAATTAGCGCCTGGGATCGAACCCGTCATGAACGTGTTTGTGTAATGTTTATTTTCGATCTCTGAAGGATGACCACATCATTCAGTATTATCAGTTTTAATCGTGTGACAGGGACCATGATAGTTACTTCATGATAATATCTATTTACGTCAGCTAGTTCATTCCCTCCAAAAGATAAAAATACCAAAATAAAATCTTATTTGGTTGAATCTTTCACTTTACAAGTCATAATATTCTACCTTTATTTTACCTTCTGAAATTTTTACATTAATTCACCAGTTGCTACTAGCATAGAGCATGACCCGTGCATCGCCATTGACGTTCGATAACTGTAAAAGACAACAACATTAAAAGCACCCGAGTGATCATTTTTTCTTGTTATTTTGTCTTCTGCTAATGTTACCCCAAATCATACTTTTTCTAGTCCCGTAGAGGCACACCTTTGTATCCCCGTTTAATATTGAAGACGGTATTGGACTAAGCACCTTTCAAAACACTACGATTGATCATTTTCTAGCTATGTTTTGCCTTCTCACATTTAAACTCAAATTTATCATTTGCTACTCCCATAGAGGATCACCCTTGTATGTCCATTGACGTCCCATTAACGGTACAAGACTCAGCACCAATAAAACCCCCCGAGTGATCATTTTCTATTCTTTTTTTCCCTTCTGACAATTTAACCGCAATTCATCCCTTTTCTAATTCCGTAGAGTCACACCCGTGCATCCCCGTATAATATTAATGCCGGTGTTGGACTTACCACCCTCTAAAACTTCTCGCGTGATCATTTTCTATTTTTTGTTGTTGTTGTTGCCTTCTGAGAATTTACCCCAATTTACTCTTTTTCTAGCTTTTATTTTGCCTTCTCACAATTAGGTCTATACTCCAATTCATCATTTGCTAATCCCATAGAGGATCACCCGTATATCCCCATTGACGTACGATAACGGTAAAAGACTCAGCACCATTAAAACCCCCCGAGTGATCAATATATATATATATTTTTGCCGTCTGACAATTTTACCCGAATTTAGCAATTTCCTACTCTTGTAGAGCAACAACTGAGCATTCCCGTTTAATATTGTAGGCGGTATTGGACTCAGCATCCTCCAAAACACTACGTTTGATCATTTTCTAGTTTGTTTTTGCTTTCTCTTAATTATACCCCAATTCATCATTTGCTACTCCCATAGAGGGTCACCCGTGTATCCCCATTGACGTTCGATAACGGTGAAAGACTCAGCACCATTAAAACCCACCGTAATGATCATTCTCAATTGTTTTTTTTTGCCTTCTGACAATTGTACCCCAATTCACCCCTTTTCTACTCCCGTAGAGCCACATCCGTGCGTTCCCGATTAATATGGAAGACGGTATTGAACTCAGCCACCTCCAAAACAATATGTTTGATCGTATTCTAGCTTTGTTTTGCTTTCTCACCTTTATACTCCAATTCATCATTTGCTAATCCCATAGAGGATCACCCGTACATCCCCATTGACGTTCGATAACGGTACAAGACATAGCACCCTCCAAAACTTCCCGAGTGATCATTTTATATATTTTTTTTGCCTTCTGACAATTTCACCCCAATTTACCAATTTCCTTCTCTCGTAGAGCAACAACTGAGTATCCCCGTTTAATATTGTAGGCGGTATTGGACTCAGCATCCTCCAAAACACTACATTTGATCATTTTCTAGTTTGTTTTTGCTTTCTCACAATTATACCCCAAAGCATCATTTGCTACTCCCATAGAGGGTCACCCGTGTATCCCCATTGACGTTCGATAATGGTGAAAGACTCAGCACCATTAAAACCCACCGTAATGATCATTCTCAATTGTTTTTTTGCCTTCTGACAATTGTACCCCAATTCACCCCTTTTCTACTCCCGTAGAGCCACATCCGTGCATTCCCGATTAATATGGAAGGCGGTATTGGACTCAGCTACCTCCAAAACACTACGATTGATCATATTCTAGCTTTGTTTTGCCTTCTCACATTTATACTCTAATTCATCATTTGCTACTTCCAATGATGAGGATGAGGATCACCTATTTATCCCCAAGCGGGAATAGAGCCGCACCCGTTCATCCCCGTTTAATTTTGTTCACAGTAGTGGACTCAGCATCCTTTAAAACACCCCAATTGATTATGTCCTAGCTTTTTTTGGGTTCTGATATTTTACCCTATTTGATCCTTTAGCTACTCCTGTAGAGGCACACACTTGTATCCCCGTCAGCTTTCGATAGTTGTACACGTTTATGAAAACTAACAACTAAGACTTATGTGAGTTGAGTAAATAATTGGCCGGCTGAAATGAAAAAGGGCTATACTAATGTTTGTGTTTTTACCATGATTACACACACGTGTCTTAGAGTCTAAACATTTGACTAGTCAGATAGTCGCACCATAGTGGCAACACTGTTAGTTCTCGTATCGTTAGTAGCGTGGGAATAATATACACACCGGCTGCCATATTGTTATTAGACTGAACGAAAATATACACTGGCTGCCATATTGATGCCTAAATGAAATGCTGCCGTATTGATAGTACTTCAGTCAATTTTGTATTTTTAAGATTTTATTGAATTAAAGTACATGGAGTAGTATCATGTTTATTAGAAATAAATTATGCACGACGAAAAACATATATACTCCACTCTTTCTAGTGGCTGCCATATGGTTGCAAAATGAAATGCTGCCATATTGATAGCGGGATGTATATATATATATATATATATATATATATATATATATATATATATATACATATATATAGCTTTGCTTGCCAATAGTTTTATAACAATGTGCAACGCGTAACCTCTGTGTCAATCCTCTGCGAGCGTCCTTGACCTTGCGTTAACGTAAACGCAATAAATTCATTGAAGAATTATTTTCAACATATTTCATGAGTTTGCAAAAGAGTTCTTGCCTCGATTCAATAACGTTTTAAGTATTCCTTTCCTTAATTTAAGAAAATCCATCCAGGCTCATAAGCATTATTATTACCCACTATAACTCTCCCTATCGTTCCTCTGCCGAATGTATTGACCCTCGGATTTCAAAAACTCTATGACTTTCCAAAGAGCTATTCCTCTGGTTACATGATCCAAGAAATAAAGTGATTCATTATAAAATCCTTATTTTCAATATTCATTATATTGTCCCATTCTCAAAATTAAATGAAACTTTTGCCTGTGTCTTTCTAATTAATGTAAAAACAGTATTATATTATTTTCACATTTTCTCGATACTAATTTTTAAATCCAATAAAATTCAAAAAAATGAAAACCTACTATCGGGTCAGAAAGTGTTGATATTCGAGTTTAGGCTTTTACTACAAGGCAACCGATATACTTATAACAAAACAAGATACAAAAAAATTTTTAATTTTGCGTCTATTAATGTAAACTTAATTTTTTTGCGGTTTTAACTTTGTCTTTCCGCGGGTTGAATGAATAAGTACCAGTTTTTTGGCGATTTTCAGGCAATGCCAGATTTTGAATATTTATAATATAAAAACTATTAAACAAATCGTGTTGAAAATTTAATAGGTTGTAGCACATATATTTCTATACCATATTTATGAATTTCAAAATTTTTACCTAATTACAAAAAAAGGTTGTGATTTTTGTCAAAGTGTTTTATTTTGGGATCGGAAAAAGATAAAAATAGCAATGAAAGCTTGAATTGTAGCTCTTAAGCTATGCATTGACAATTTAATGCAATAAATTTGTTTGAAAGTCTTTAAAAAATTATATTGATGTCTGATGGAATCGGTACCGGGATGTATTAGTGCGTGAAATTGCTACCGCTCGGCTGTCTTGTGTAGGGAAATTTCCCGCAACAAAACCGGTTTTCGATGGGTTGCGCGGCACGGCTAACGTGCTACGAGGGTGCGGTACCAGTTTTGTTGTGGGAAATTTCGCTGCACAAGAAAGCCTAGCGGTAGCAATTTCACGCGCTAATACATCCCGGTACCGATTCGATCATACATCAATATAATTTTTTAAGACTCAGTAGCAAATTTAATGCTTTAAATTGTCAATGCATAGCTTAAGAGCTACAATTCAAGCTTACATGGCTATTTTTATCTTAATCCGATCCGATAATTAAACTTTCTTTGTAATTACGAAAAATTCTGAAATTCATAAATGTGATATACAAATATATGGGCTACAACCTATTAAATTTTTAACACGATTGGTTTAATAGTTTTTATATTATAAATTTTCAAAGTCTGGCATTGTCTGAGAAACGCCAAAAACCTGGTACTTTTTTCATTCAACCCGCTGAAAGACAAAGTTAAAACCGCAAACAAAAATTAGGTTTACATTAATAGACGCAAAATAAGGTTTATGAAATTATGGTACATCTTGTTTTGTTTTAAGTATATCGGTCGCCTTGTAGTAAAAGCTTAAACTCGAGCACCAACACTTTTTGACCCGATAGTAATGTATGCTTATTAGCGTTAATAACTTGTATTAGATATAAAATATTTAGGTTGGACATAATGTTCTGATTACTTTTACACAAATAACACAATTTTTGAGAGAGACAGGATAAAGCTGGCAAATTGAACAGTTCAAGAGTAATAATTTGACCAGTGTTAAACGTGGTTTATCTCTAGGTACTCAATTTTACAGGCTAAATTAAACAGTGCAAAAAAGTACATTTACATTATTTCTCATTGACGCATATCAAATCCCTGATAATGAAAAAAATTATATTTTGTCAAAGAGATTTACATTCCTTTATATAAAGTTTTGGTTTATTAAAAGTTTTCTAAGAAAAAATGTGTTTAATGTCCCATTACTCAGAACTCACTTAATGATTTACTATATTGCTTATGTTTGTAAAATAAAAGACGTTAATAACGTATCTTAGCTGTATAAAGGTTCTGGTTTTGTTACCATATGACGGAAGGAGTTTTATTCAGGTAAGGAAAGACCTTTTTTCCCATATAGTGTCGAAATTAAACTAATTTATGTTTTAGAATAAAAGTAAATTAAATATAGTATCCAAAAATGGTTTTGAACAGAAATTTTATTTCACTCAAGAAAAGGGAACAAGAAAAGAAACAGTTAAAAATCAAAAAGAGTTCAGGTACAGTAAAATATTGTATATATATATATATATATATATATATATATATATATATATATATATATATATGTATATATATATATATATATATATGCGCGCGTGTGTGTGTGTGTGTGTTTGTTTGTGTGTGTGTGTGTGTGTGTGTGTGTGTGTGTGTGTGTGTGTGTGTGTGTGTGTGTTAGTGACCGGTCAAACTTGTGCTAACATTTTCACAAAATGTCCAAACAAAAAATTTTGATATTTTAAAAAATTACGCATTTTGAATTTAATTTTTACATTTTTATTTCAGAAATGTATTAATTAAACACTAATATTTACTGCAGTTATTATTAAAATAAAGTGGGTAACAAAAAAATGTATGAAATGTTTACTGATTTAAATGTTTTAAAAAAATTCAATTTTTAATCAGTTTCTTAAATGGATAAGGTGTGCCTAAACTAAAATTAGGCATTTTTTAAAGTTATAATCACATACCTTAAATTATCGTTATATTTAATTATTTGTATTAAGATTTAACAACATATACTTATATATGTATTAATTAATCCAAACTATTTAAAAATAAAGTATGTGTAAGAACGACTGGGCTGCAACATGACCTACAACAAAAAGAAACAGCTGTTAATGCAATGATATGTTTTATAACTTGACTGAAATGTATGATGTAAGAAATGCGTTTCAGAAATAGCGTGACGCGAAAGCATTGATTTAATCTCACCGCGCGTATAAAAATGATAACACATTCATCAAACTATTTATCCTGATTATAAATAACACCACAATAAATAGTTTTGATAATTTTAGGATGTTTATTGAAAGTATTTTTAATTTTTGGTTGAATATTCGGAGATCTTTAATCAAAACTTATCAAGACGTTTCTACGAGGATGGAGACACGAGAGAAATTGTACAGGAAATAGAATCTGAAACTGTTTTGTACGAGTCATGTAAATGCTAAGAGAGCAACTGGGTAAATTTTATTGTGTTCCTAAAGTCAAAAAAAGTGGTACTTGAATGACTAAGGCGGGAAAGTAAGTGGAACCCAGGTAAAATATTCCTTTACGGAGTAAATATTTTAATTTCCGGAACACGAGTTTTATATCCTGTTTGGTATTTAGATTAAATAAAACCACCTAGGGTCCTTGGGAGAAATACAAATGTATTTTACAACTAGTTATAAACATTTATATTGCTTCATTTTGTTGCATTAATTTCCTTGTTATTGACTATATACAAGTTGATATTTTATGAAACAAATTTGCATATTGTAAAATTTTGTATTGCAATTTTTGCATATTTTATTGTTATTCCAAGACCTGAAAGATAGAATAATATAGATTATGACTTTAGAGTTTACATTTTTCTAGGTTTTATATACAATTAATTTATTTTGTAAAACCATACAATTATTTCATGACATTATTATATAGCTACTTGCCTAGGGATAGTTTTCTATATAATCTTTTAGATTTTTAGAATTTGACCAATGTGATTGTTGTCTTTTCGGGGTTGCCGTTATTTCGGGTTTCTGTGTTCCAGACCCGGAATTGATCAAGAATCAACCCCCCGCCCAAAATTAATCCAAAATCCAAACCTTGTTTCCATTATACTTACCCTTTATAACACGTTATAACAGTGTAATATGTTATTCGTCAAAAACATATCTTTGCTTGTTTCAGACGAACATTTCCCACCGCCGAACATTCAATTTACAATTGCCACACTTATTCTAGTGTTGGAAAAAAATATTATTATTATATTATTTGCAACCGTAATTCAATCAGATAACGAAATCATTTCTTCTGTCGTCAGAGACAATATTTCCATCACTTTTATTGTTTCTTGAAATAAATTTGTTTACTGAGATTAGATCAATTAGGCTATATAGTACTAACCGATTAAGGTATAAAAGAAGAATACCTGTCGACAAAATTGTATTCATTGAAAACATAAAATCGGTTCTGTTTGCGGACGTGTGAACTATCGCTCCTGAATGATTTTTTTTCGCGAAAAGTCTAAAATTTAGTATTTTTTACATGACCAACAATTAAATTTTTCTCCCAGCAGACTCTGTATAACACAACTATTCTTTGTAAAGAATTTATCTAAATCAAATATTTTTTTGAGTTATAGTAAATCGTTATGATAAAATAGGAATTCATTTAACTGGCAAGATAACAATTGCAAAGTATTTTATGAACGTAAATCAATTTTGAAATGTTTACGACTGGTTTTAAATAAAATACAAAACTTATTGAACGTATTGTAGTTATAAAATTTTTAAAGGTATCTAAATTTAACCCAATACATTTTATAAATAAAAGCCATTGTAATGTTACAATAATTGACTATTGAATGCCTACCAGAACAGTGCCGTTAAAAACAGACGCTTCTCGAGTGCGAAGCTTTTATGTGGAACTGTTTTAATTGCTGTACAGTTATCCGCAAAATTGCCCAATATTTGGGGACTGGTGACATGTGACGGGAACATATCACAACTGTAAACGTTTATACATGCCCTCTCCAACAGTTGGTTTATCAATTTCAGAACAAAATCCTTGAATGTTTGCATGATTTTTGTAGATTTAGATAGGTTAGAAACTTTTAAAATGGTCGTGTTTTAGGAAATAAAGGGAAATAGTTCTAAATATGATGAATGCATTAAATAAGGGATCTACGAGACTCTGCCCACGCGATCCCATATTATCACACCTTTGTCCTATATCAAGGGTGTTTACTTAATACAGGTTGTATCTGCAAATGTTTCTTAAGTGTCGTAGACCATAATGGCCATACCGGCTAGTCCTCTGGAACTTTAAAATAAAAGTATTTCAAGTCCATACTTAGCCCTGCAACACTGTAACTACAAATCTTTAGTTTACGCTTTTGCGTTCGTTACATATTTATTGTGCGCTTGCTCTGCTAAGAGGTATCTTGTCCTTCACCACTATCACCCCTTCCCTGCATTCAGGAATTTCTTGTTGCTCACGGGACAAGTAATGCTATTCTGGCTAATCACTAGACAGCGAATATCGACTAAATATTTGGGAGGGATGACGCGTATCCCACTTCACTATTATATTCAGTGATTCAATAAAATAAGAATATGCATTAGACTAGTAGCAATTTAATTATTCATCCTTCTTCATTGTCATCCCCCGCTAAAACATGGATTTATGTTACACCAGTACGTCTGAGTTTTCTCTTAACACTATTACATTGTTTTGACAGATTTTCTGTTTAATTTACATTGTTTTTATGTACATGAATCACATAAATTTACTACATGATTCACTTACATGAACGAAATATCTGTAATTTGTTTTGGTTAATTTCGTGTGACCCTTCTATTGTGGCCAAAGATTCCTTTTAAAAAATGCAGTCCATCAATATGTCTATTGTTGCCTATGTTGAAAATAGTTTTCTAAGGTTTATTTTAATGCCCTTCAAAGATATACTCAAATAATTACCGTAATTGTTTCGCTTAACTTACCTCAACGTCTATCAATGTATACAAACATGTATGTCGAAGGCATTGTATTAGAGAATTGATACAAATATAAATCTGCTTTTACTTATTAAAATTACTTTTTATTTTATTAAATGAATTGACTAATAAGTATCATACAATAAATATCACTATATAATCCAAAATATCAGAATTTTAATTTAGCCCTGAATTAAAACGTGGCTTGATTCGCTAGAAAACATATTGTAAGATTAGGTTACGTTCTGCAATAAGGCATAATAAATGTGAATTTCTTTCCCTTGTTTAACCTAATAATCTTCCAAGCCATTATCCGATTTTATATTCACTGATAGTAAACCCTATTTTACCTTTTAACCGGTCCTAGGTTTGTTTTATTGTTTATACAATTCAGTGCTTATGTAATACATTATAATAATAAACATTAAAGTCTTCAGTTTGAGCACCTAGCTAATATATATATATATATATTTATATATATATATATATATATATATATATATATATATATATGTATATATATATATATATATATATATATATATGTATATATATACAATATATATATATAAATATAAATATATATATATATATATATATATATATATATATATATACATATTAGTTATATGTTTATTTACTAATCAAAACTACATAATAGTAATCTATGTGTAAGAACGGCTGGTCTACAACATAACCTATAACAAAAAGAAACAGCTGTTAGATGAAATCATATGTTTTACAACTTGACTGAAATATATGATGTAAGGAATACGTTTCAGAAACAGCGTGACACGAAAGCATTGATTTAACGCTCGGTTTTGTTCACCGCGCGTAAAGCAGTTATCTCTTCAAAAATGATAACACATTCATCAAACTTTTTATGATGATTATAAATAACATAACAATAAAAAGTGTTAATAATTTTAGAATTTTTATTGAAAATATTGTTAATTTTTGGGTCGAATATTCGGAGGTCTTTGATATCAAGACTTTTCTACGAGGATGGAGACACGAGAGAAATGGTAAAGGAAATAAGATCTAAAACTGTTTTGTACGAGTCCTATAAACGCTATGAGAGCAACTGGGTAAATTTCGTTTTGTTTCTTAAGTCAAATAACGTGATAATTGAATGTCTAAGACGGAAAGTAAGTAAATTCAAGCAAAATATTTTATTACGGAATATATATTTTAATTTCCGGATTACGGATTTTATATCCTGTTTGGTATTTAGATTAAATGATACCAGCTAGACTCCTTGGGCCATATGCAAATGAGTTTTACGTCTAGTTATAAACATTTATAGGGTTTTATGTTGTTGCATTAATTTCCTTGTTATTATTTATAATATACATGGTTGATATTTTATTAAAAGTAATATGGGTAATGTAAATTTTTGCATTCCAATGTTTGCATAATTTTTTGTTATTCCAAGAACTGAAAGATAGAAATATATAAATTATAATTTTAGAGTTTACATTTTCCTAATTCCTATATCATTTATTTATTTTTTAAAACCATTATAGACAAACGGTTGTATGGAGAGCCAATATTAAAAATTTATAAATTTACTCAATGGTCTTAAGAGGAATTTATCTCTCTTATGCTATCTTCCTTGAATGAATTTTGAATAATTAATAATAATGTTGAAAATAAAAATATAGTTGAACAAAGTGTGACGTTTATAAAAGTTTCCGATATTTTTAAAGTGTGTTTCCCTTATTAATGCATCTATCAAACTGTTGTGCTTGTCTTCTGTTAGTAAATTTTTATCTAACTCTTGGTTAACGAAGTTCAAAAATTTTAAATTTCGACTCACTTTTCTAAAAAATACACATATTATTGCGTCATCTAAAAGTTTATAAATATAGCCTTCCTAATTGGTCGACATTCTGGTTTCACTGTTACATTGTCGAAATTAGTCGTTATTGATAATTGAGCATAAACCGCAATAGCCGAAACCTCTGAACCACATCTAACACTACAGGTCTTTACTTACTACATACTGACCTTTATTCTTGGAGCACTATAACCTAAATATTCTTTTATAACATAAATATTTCTCATTGTTTTAAAGGCTTGGTTACCACTAAACTCTTAAGGATGCTATCAAAAGGATTTTGTCCTCCTGGAATAACTACTAGACAAAATTTTCGCCATTTCTTTCAAATACAGTAGCGTTGTCATAGTAACCTGTTAGTTTATTTTCAATCTCTACCCAACTATTATAAATGTTTCTTTAATTAGGTTTTCTTAACTTCTATAATAAAAAGTAATGTTACGAGTGGTATTTATTTATTTTTCAAAAATATTTCGAATACTTTCCTCGTTATTGTATGACATAATTCACATAACTCCATCTTGTAATCATCGTTAGTAGCGATGGTAAGCCCGTGCTTCATGATTTTATAGACACTTTCTTAGAATATAAAACATTCGATTGGAGTATTTATTGTAATACATTATGAGAGGATATTAACTTGTCCAATCTTTTGACGTTAGTGGTGAGGCTATCTACGAGTATTAAACTTCCATTTACAAATCTAGTGGCTTTTAAAATATCTTTCTATTTTAAAAAAATTGTAAATAATTGAATTTAAATATGCTTCTCCTAATTTCGTAAATTTGTCTGTTTCTAGTCCGGTTTAATCTAGTTTGTTTAATTTCTCAATTTCGGCTAACTTCTTGTTCTTTACTATCACCTACGTTTTTGTAACGGTCAATTTCTCCGTTGCAACCTACATTTTAATTAAAGCTCTATTCTTTGTTCCCATCCATTTCTCCACGATTGTTTACACCTCTAGAGATCATTTATGGTACACAATTTATCAACTCCTAGTTATTAATAACTATTATTTAAACCCTCAAGTATATTTTTCAACTTATTGAAGAAAGTAATCCGGAGTAAGTATAATACCATTCTCTTAAAAGTCTTAAATAGATTAGTAGAGGAATAAATTATTTAAAGCCAGATATATGTATTCAACCTAACCGAGTTAATCGAATACAGCTCGTTAATTCAAACAGAGAAGTACATTTATTGATTTACAATCTGAATACAACCAAATAATGACTCCTTCGTTTATTTCATATGGAGTGGACGTAATAGCAACAGGGAACAGGAAATGACTTCTGTAATTCAACCTGTCACCGACAACCGTTCTCAACCAAAGGTTACATGTTTCCTCGCACGACTCTGTTCCTGCTAACAAAACGTTTCTGTCACTAAATGTACTGAATGAAATGTCACCACCGTGCTATTTCTAAACCAATATGGCTTTCGCTTGAAAGTTATTTGTAAAGATTCTGTGCGAATATTACTTTGATCGATCTGGTCAGTTGTGTACCACGATAAGTGCAACTTACAATCAAAGTGTGTATCTTTATTACAAACTTACCTTCATTATTCTGACAATGTTTATTTGTCATTTGTGAGATATCCCCCATATATCGTATGTTTCGTAACTAGTATTTCACGATGTTTCAGTTTTAGGAATGTTTTTGTAGTAATGACCCAGTATGTTTATTATCGCCTACGAAAGATGAGAAATTAGGTACATGGAATAGAGGAGGCATAAGGATACCTTGTGCGCTGTGCTGCGTACATGAAGAGAACATACTCTCTATAGGGATCATAAAAGTGTCCATTAATTCCATCCCCTAGTACGATAAAAGATAAGGAAAGGTTGATGTATCTCGGTAGGAATGGACAACATTGATTTAGCATTGCCGATAGGTGAAATTACTAAGGTGAATAGAGTGGGACGGTCATTTTTACCATAAATGTCAGCAGTTCAAATCGCCCGAATGTAGTTAAACTTCCAAAGCAACGGACTTACAAACGTTTCAGTATTTATGTTGGCCAGCAGGATGCGTTGTGATAGATAGTGGAAGTTTTAAAGGTAGGTGTTCAAAACTGTTTCCATTGAGCGTATGTGAATATTTCTGAGTTTTTTTATTTATATTTTTAAATGGCGCTATGCTATATTTGTATATTTTTGGTTATTTTTACATATCGGGCGAGTTTCTAGATCGTGGGTATAGTTTTTGCAAGTGTTGTCGGTATTAACTGCAATTTTGCCAAAAGGGTATTAGGTAGATACCACCTCATATATCCAACAGAGAGATTGTCCACTATATACACTTCTACTATCTGTACACGTGATACCTTCTAATCCTCCTTATAACCCTGTTTAGGTTAAATAATTCCCTAACTTAATACTACCTAAATCTAAAATCAACTAATACTACTCGTATGCAATAATGGTCGTACTGGTTGATCGCCAAAGTAAAGTAACCTAAAACTTATATATCACTGGAACAATCAATATAATTTTCATTTTAAGTAAGGTGACCTTGCCTTTATCCAACCACTTTTCCACAACTCTATTTCTAATAGGTAGTACCGCTAGAAGCTAACCTTGCATCTGGAGGTTGGAAACGATTTCTTCAGTGAGTATATTCGTGCCTCTTCCCCGAGCAGTGTACATCATTACTGTTACAACATAGTTTCATTTTAGAACCAAAAATATGAATATACTGCTAACCTTAAGAGTTTGTATATTTAAAAACTGCTTTCGGCAAGAAGTAACCTATTCTTTACTAGATCATCTAGATCTTTTTATAGTCCATAATGTGAATCTTAGTCAACCCCCTTTTTATGCAGGTGTTTCTTATGATCCGCAAGTTTAATTAAAACTAAATTCATTGTCTCTAGATATAGTACAATAACATGTGGTAAAGATAATAGGATTTTAAACGTAAGTTTATTTTTCAAAGGTTTTGTGATGCTGGTATTTTGTAAAGATTTATTTTCTTGAGGGGAAAATGTTTTTTAAATAAAATGTTTTATAAATACTGTAATTTCACTTGCCATATTAAGTAATGCATAATTTTTGAAGTTCAGGTAATATTTAAAAACTGCTTAATATAAATATTTAGTGAAAATGTTACCTTTATCTTCTGAGTCTCTAACTCTTGAAAAGTAAATTTGATTTCTGAATTAAATAAAATATATTGTAACAAATTTATGAATTAATGCAATAAGTGACTGAATATAGAGTTCCTTTCAAAGATAGGTAAACTATTTACTTCCCTGTCTAATTTAAATTAATCCTATATAGATTTAACGTCTAATTAAGTTTACAGCGGAAATCATTTTCCTAGAACCAGTTGACTCAGGCTTAAGGGCTTAGACTCCAATCACGTGATAGGAAACACATTTATCCAGCGAATGAAAGCACCGCTCTGACAATACTTACTCTCAATGAAATAGGATGCTATTTGCACAGTGCCACAGGACAAAGCTTGTCTTTGTATAACGCACGATGTTAGTCACTAGGCTTGCCTAAGTGGATTGGGCGTTGCTGACTCCATTAACGGAAACGCCTTCTTCAAAAGTACATAGAGTAGAAATGTCTTTCTATACTAAATAGAGTTACCTCAAAAAAAAAACTAATATTTAAGTGACAGATTGTAGAATATTTATTCCTCCATAAAAGCAGAAATGAGTTTCAAACATGTATATAGTTAGGACCTAAATTATACTTATGGAGTAATAATAAGTAAGATAACATTCACGGGTAAATATTTCTTCAATATTTAGGTCTATAATCTATTAGATTACTTTATCGAAGCTAAAATAGATTCATATGATTCAAATATAATATTTTATTTACTTGAAATGAATATCTAGCTTTTGTTTGGTTTTCAAACTGTTTTTCTACATAAAATAATACATTATTTCTGCCCGTAGATGGAAATGTTGCCTTCCCAAGCCTCTTTATAATGCATGTCCAAGCCATGTTGCAACCCTTTTTATGGTCCCCTTGAGCGTACTGTCGAATTAAAACAATAATGCTTATAACCTCAAAAACGTGTTTAGAAAAGTCGTTATACCCCGTCCGATTCATTAACATTTATTACTTTTTGTGTAATAAAATGATGTTCGTCTCCGAATACTTGAATTATGGGAAATGCCGTAAAAATCTTTCAAAAGCGAGTAGATCACTTGCCAACCTTTTATGAAAAGGAAAAATGATACCAAAACCACAAATTCAATAGTTACTACGATATAATTTCTGAAATATCCTTAACTTGTCTGTACGCTTTCTCATTACTATCCACTCCAGGGCTCCATCAAATGTGTCACGATTTTGCACTAAAATAACCAAGTCTTAGAATGTAATGGTTGCTTCTATCAGCAGCTATTTGCTTCATCTGCAATATTTTTTAACTTTAGTCTACTTAATCTGTTAGTTAACTAACGACATGTTTACACTTTTTAAATTTATAAAAAGCAGATATTTAAAATTACAGGTTAGCTTATTAGTTCAATAATATATTTTCCAGTAATATTTTTAAAGCTTAGAGTGAGTACACTTGCATTACTGTCTCACAGAGAGAGAGAGAGAGAGAGGGGGGGGGAGAGAGAGAGAGCTAGTGTGCTTAAGGTAAACTACTGTACGAGTCCAAGGACTAATATTTCCCAAAACTATGATGACATTTATTTTTCAGTTCACTCCTTATATCACACCAAAGTTGCGGCCATTCCACACATCGCTTTGTTGATCTGACATTGCTTAAAAATTTCTTTTGAGTGTTTTAAGACCCTTACACCGAGAGTAACATCGTATACTTGTTATCTTTCTTACAGTCAGATTACTAATAAGCAAAAGTTGTAACTGGATTTTTGTGTTTTCGGTTTTGTCAGATGTAAAAGGCTTGGGCTGTTAAGTAGTAGCCAGTCGACGAATATTACACAAGAAACTCAGGAATTCTTTCTGAGCACAGGTAGAATTAGGGGCACAGTACGTCCTGCGGCAGAATATAGGGGAGGTATTAGGGAGCGTATTAGGGAACGTGTACAGGAAAGAGCTATTACAAAACTTCAAGATAGAAATTTGTAAACATTTTGACATCTCTAGGCGGGTTAAAATGAAATGTCTACCGGTTAAACCTCTCGTAGAATGTGAAGGTAGAAGGGGTGGTAGGTGGAATTATGTAAAACTCAAGAAAGCCTATGCATTATTATTGTTAGGTAATGTTTGATTTATTACATGATTTAATATGACAAGTTATTAAAATATTAATAATATATTAATATGTAAATTTAAACATAACGGTAGAAGATATTTGTTCGCTTTCCAAAAACAATCACTAATATAACCTAACCCAGATAACAGCGTAGATGTTTGCCATTTACGGTCACATTTATCAGTCACTTAAAAAAATAATTGTTCTCAGTTTGAAACTAGATTACAGAGAAAGAAAATTAAGTTTTCTAAATAGTCTGACGGCTTTACTTTCGTTCCAATCTTTTCTCACGTTAACACTAAGCCAGGGATTATTTTGTAAGACAATAAATCTTGGTGATTTATTACTTCAGGATATTTTCTCTAGTGAGTTGTGATGTCACATTGTGTTGAGGAAAGCCGTTTTTAATGGCGTGAAATGAAATTTGTTTAAATCAATTTAATACAAGTGTTGTAATAAACAGAAAATATAGTAGACACACTATGGGCGATTTACCATATCAGAACAGATCTTATCTGACATCCCAAAGTACACATGTGTTTGAACTATAAATATTATTTCTTGATAAACAAATAATTTCAAAAAAGTGCATCATTTGTTAGGGAATTAGTATAAAAGTAACAATTATTTAATGGAATATCTCACAGTGATTTACGGAGTGAAATTAAAGAAATATGTGAAATATTATTATTTATGAACCATTTTAATCTTTGAAGTTATTTTCAAACATTTGAAATGGTGATATCATTTTCATACACTCTAAGGTTAATTAAGTTATATTTATTTGTATCTTACGGCAACAGACAGTGGCCATTATTATTATATTATTATTTGTGTGTAGCTTTAAAGCTATCAAAATGTATTACAAAATACACTACAATAGATAGGATATGGTTGCAATATCATTAGGAATAAAATAAGGACACGTGACTCTGTGGTGGAGTTTATAAAGGGGTTCATGTAGGTGTAGACTTACTCTTTAACGGTGTCACTGGAGGTCTACCTGTAAAAACACCATATGAAAGATGTTAGGGGAGATGGAAGTACGTAGGACTACGAAAGGGCCATATTCCCGATATTAAGGGATGCCAGATTGAGCACAGAGAAGCTCAACTAAAGGAGACCTGTTTTAACTGGGATCACTAAAGATGTGTACCCATAACCTAAAGCTTAATTAAAAAGTAATTTATGCATATCCTTAAAGTTTTAATTTTTAGATTTGTCTTTTTTAATAGTTATCTTACAGATAGAAAGCGTAAAAATCTTAGCATATGAGTTATTGTACTAGACAATAGGTAGTCACTGCGTAGGTAAAACTATGTGTACCAGTAGGCAGTCGCAAGTGTCGTCATTCCTTTGGACTCCCAATTGGTTAAGAGATATAAGTTTGATCTAAAGTCACAACTCCTTATTATTTATTGTTAGTACGTACACAAGTTGTTGCTCAGAAGTATTAAATTCCCACCTTTGATTTTAAAAGCTGGGATGTAAAAGGTATCAATATGGCCTAACATAAAACACATTTTAATCCTGAACCCTACGTTTATTCCTGCTACTGGATGCTGTATTAGCTTTGTTATCCCACTTCTGTGAACTACCCATTGTCTTCAATCTTGGATATGTCGTTCTCCCAGAATAATAAGCTATTAATGTTTGGCGATCGAGATGTTCATATTATCCTAAACTCTAAGTGAAACACAGAATCAAAAAATGTTTTCTACGTCGATCCTTAGGGCCATGCCATGCTTTTGTCCTAATAATGGTAAGAAACTGTGCTTATATGAAGATTTTCCCCTTTTTAATCAGTTTTTTTCATTTCGATCAGGAAATATTTATTATAATAATATACACATTATTATTAATTATTGTACAAAATAGACCGTAAAAACCTGTATCACTATCTTTTGTAGGGGGAAATTATTAATTTTTTTCTGTAAGAATAAATTACAAATTTCAAAAGGAGTAATAGATACAAAGATTTCTGTATACAAGGCAGATACGAAACATCTCTCTAAACTGACTTGAAGGTCTGCATAAGTTTAAATTATTTCCTTCTCCTTAGACCAATAATTTCATCTACTCTTCCTGAACCTTTTTCTTCCTTCTGAGGAAAACAGGTAGATCCTTATGGGAACACAAGAAAACCACTTCATAACAATGAGAGACAGACGGTCCCCTTTAAATATCTCTACTGCCTGTACACTGATGTTATCTGATGCTCCTTATATCCTCTCACGCGGAAATTACGTTCTACGGTTTTCCTGCAAAAGGTTACAAAAATATTCTGCAATTCGTATGCAGTTATAGTCACACTACTTAATCGCCAATCTAGAAGAACGTAAAATCAATAGGAGACCGAGACAATCATTTCCATTTCCTTTTCAAGTAATGCGCCTTAACAGAATCGAACCCCCTTTCAAAAATCCTATTCCTAAAAGAATGTACTGCTAGAAGTCTTCGTGGACTTCGAGGGTTAGAAACTATTATTCCGTGGGTATACCCATATCTCTATCATGAACAGTGTACATCATTACTTTTACACAATAGCATCGCTTGAAAACACAAAAATATGAGTATATTGGTTACTCTAAGGGTTTGTTTAAACAAACTGCTTTCAATAAGAAGTAAACGTATCTCCTACGTTGGGTTTAAATCTCCAGATCTTAATATAATCCAGATAGGGCTCTTTGCCAACCCCTTCTTGTGCAGGTGTTTTTGATGTTCAGCAAGTTTTATTAAAGCAAAATGCATGTTCCTCAAAACATACGCAATAATACATGCTAAAGATATTAAGATTTTTAACGTAGAATATTTTGAAAAACATTTATAAAAGAGATTAATTTTAAAATGTATTATAAACACAATAGAAATGATAAAATTCCTCACTGTTTTCCAGTGTTTTACGCACACAAAAAGTCTTATTCCTACAATTTGTGATCGTTTATTTTGAACTGTTCTATTGTGTGTAAATATATTATTAAAAAAAGAGATTTACTTTTACGAAAATACTAAATAAAACCCTTAAGATTGTATCCTTAATACATGAGTTCATTTGCAACATAAGTGATGCTATTTACAATAAACTGTCTCGAAACAGTTGTCGTCGTGAAAGACAGCGAATAAGCGATTCATTAATACATATAGCACCAAAGTTTAACCTTTATATCTAGGTAATCAATCATTAGTAATATTAAAATTGTATATTAAACAAGAGATTATACTGTAAAACATATGTTTAAATGTTAATTTCGTACTTAAAAGACGATGTTTCTTGAAAAAACACTGGTATTCCAATTTGAATTTGATCAATGATTGTAGGACTGTATTATTCCTAAATTATTTGCAAAATTGTTCTACTTCAAACACTATTACCTTCTCACAATTAAATTCTCTGCCAATTTTGCTGTCTGAGTCCAAGTTTTAACAATGTCATGATTAGCATTTATGTTTCTCATAGGAGTAAATAATGTGTTTAAATGCTATAGATATTGTAATAATAAACGAACGAAATTTATTTAAAGAATATTTTAAAGGTTATAATATTGACTAATCCTTAGTGATGATATTTATTATCAATATTTTCTGCCTCTAAATCGATTGTAAAAAATTACAATAATGTATTGTGCGACAATTTATTTCTTAAAAACCCTGACAATAAATATCCTTGGAGAGATTAATATTATTGCTCTTTATTATGATTGATAAATCTATAAATTTAAAATACATACATACATACATACATATATATATATATATATATATATATATATATATATATATATATATAATACGTTTTCTTGTTTAATAATTGAAAAGAACATAGGTTATTCAAATACAAGAATATTTATTAATTTATATTCAAAGCTTTTCGTTGGTAAAAACAGTACCAACGTCATCAGGAATGAAATAATAAATGTAAATGAATTAATAAATATTCTTGTACTTGAATAATTAATGTTGTTTTAATATATATATATATATATATATATATATATATATATATATATAACTTTTCAACACTTTTTTTGTGTGTTCACTTTTCTCTTTCACTATATGTACTTAAACAAGAATCTTACTTGTTATTTATGCGAGTTAACTTTCAAAGATTGATAGTATCTCCATTACCGACCATCACTGGCCGAGGGTTGTAGCAGACTGACAGGTGTGTAATTTCCGTTGTCACGTATTATACCGTTATTCTTCTATTTTCGGTTTCACTGCACTGAGGGAGTCTTTTAATTTTGTCTTGGTGTTAGTTTTGTCTATAAGGTTGAATAATTAATGGTGTTTTTATTTAATTTTTATGAAATCGTAGTTGTTTCCAGGTTGTCATTTCGAGGTCTTTTGAAATTTTTTTTATTAGGTGTACGTTTTCTAATGTGGGGAATGTGTATTTGTTTTTGATAGCGTGTGTAGCTAAGTTTGAGTTGTAAATGCGAGGTTTGATGTATGCATTGAGGTGTTCTTGATATCTGTCATTATTATCTTTTTTTATTAGCATATGTATATTTTATTACAGTCTAGGCGTTCGAATGTATATATTCCGTTATTTAGTGAGGGGCATACTTATTTCGGTTGGTTTATTTTATTAATTATGTGTCTTGTGTTTTTGTAAGCTATGTTATTGTTATAATTTTGTAGTATTTTAGTTATTCCTTTTATGTTGTATCCTGTGTATGTGAAATTTGCTCATTTTATTGTGGTTTGTAGTTTGATTTTAGGCTGTTTTAATTTATTTATTATTTTAAATTCTAATTTATCAATAGTGTTTTATTGTATCCTTTTGTTTGGGCTATTTGATATATTATTTGTTTTTCTTTGGCTTTTTCTTCAATTTGCATAGGTAGTTTTAGCATTCTGTATAAGAGTGAGTTACAAGCATCCATTTTATGTTGTGGAGGATGGTTAGAAAAGTTTGTTGTTGTATCAATGGTTTGTGTGGGTTTCCTAAAAATTGAGTATTCAATGCTATTTGTATTTCTGGTTATTGTTAGGTCTAGATAGTTTATTTTATTGTTAATTTCTTCTTCTATGGGGAATTTTATGTTAGGGTGTGAGTTGTTGATTTCATTTAGGATGGTATTATTATGTATTGCTTTATTTTGTGCGGCGTATATAATAAATCATCTTCAACATATCGTATCCAATGTCCGTTGGAGTCGTGTGTTTTTATGATTTGTGTGATTAATTCATCAAGCTTTTGGAGGTAAACTTGTGATATTATATTTGAGAGGAGTGATCTCAATGCTAACCCATCTATTTGTTTATATATCTTGTTTATCAGTTGTCCAAAATAGCTTTGCAATTTGTAATAATTTGAGTCTTCGATACGCAATATGTTGGTGGAAACAATTTGTGTATTGTATTATAGGAACTTTACCACATTTCTAAAATTCACCCTAGGTAGCGTTCGTGTCACAGCTGTTTGTATTAACTTAGATTGGCAGCGTATTAAGCACAGATTGCTTGCTGCAAGTGACGTTTCTTCATACAAGTATGACAGTAGGTTCATTCCAGGATCAGATATAATTAAGAGAGTATCTGAAGGACTCAAGCCTAACTTATCTCTTGCTGGACTAAGCATCTAAAAGCTTTATTTTTCTTTATGTTTCATCTTTTTATGGTTTTTAGTTTTCACTGACATGCATTACTATATTTAAATAGTTTGTGTCTATATTCCAAGGACTCTCCTATTTAAACACCACCGTAAGAAAGGTGGTACTACGTAAAGGTCTGAAAAACAAATTTACTCATAGCTCCTAAACAGTAGTATATAAACATCTAAAATTTTTTGTTAATATCCTTTTTCCTGACAAATAATCCAACACATGTATTTATTAAGTGAATTTTATAAAGTGTGTACAAGTAAATGGTGTTTCTACCTACAAAAATTGGGCTATATTATCAAAACCTGTAATTATAATAAGGTGGGTGTTATTTAGTAATTAAATACCCTATAGCAAAATACATTTCCGTTACATTTGCATATGATCACAAGATAGACAACTCTCTACAACTGATATATATCACAATACGTCCTGCAGGATATTTCCGTGATCAAGAGCGAGCGTATTGTTTCCTATTGTGTCCATTGATTGTTACAAGTTATTATATGTCACGAAATTACCAAATGAACTGTGAAACAGTTATAGAAAACCTATAAGTAATGTTCAGTTGAATGTTAAATAAAAATACTATAATTACGAAATAGGAGATGATAAACAATTTAACAGAATTAAATTTAATGGGATGTAGTAAGTGTAAAATATAATTTTGATATAAATTATAACAAATTTTGTGACTTATAATAAACTAATTCGCTATGAGAACTTCTTCATTTTTATACATAATAAAATATATGTAAACATTTATATTTTGAGAGCTGTGTGTCATAGATAAGCCAGTTTAAGCCTTAGCGTGAGTATCTTTATTCCAGGTGATAAACTTTCGACTTTACAATCTCGACATTTTGTCAAATTACTCAAAATCAAGAAAGTTCTGTAATATTTGTAAAAGCTGAGCAGTATATCTACCGTAGGTTCTTGTTTTATTTGGACAGGTATCCTTATATCTGTACTAATTGGATTACGAAGTAATGAAATGTTTTTATTTACAAAAACCCCGTATAATTATCTTTTAACGATCTAATTCTGCCAAATAATACAACTTAGAGTGGTGGGGTGAATAATTTACCCATTGTGAAAAATATTTGTCATTCAGTAGGTTTTAAAGCTGTGAATACATAAAAAGCATAAGAAGTCAATGATATTTAATAATATTCTTTACGACTAATGGGTGTATTTTTAGAATTAGAGCTCATTTTTAGCTAAATATATAAATACGAAAAACAATGTCAATAAAAGTTAAAGACAGTACAATATTCTACCATTGCATTATTATTTAATAAATTGTGAACTTTCGATGTATTAACAGCTTAGCGTCGTCTTTAGAACACTCAATTGACCATTGTAAAGTAACCAACGCACTTAAGACAAATCACTTATTAAGTTATTTCGTTTATCGGGAGTAAGGCATTTAAAACTTATTTGAAGCGAATACTAATTTTAGAGTGTTAAACGGAAAAATTGAGTGAGAGAAAATTTGGAGTAGACGTCACGGTAAAATTGTCAGGATCTAATAGTCCTACAGCCCATCTGTGTAGTATGTTTGTATGGAATGGGCTGAGTAAAACTCTTAGCTAACATTAGTGATATTAGTGTATTGTTACCATTCCATTCATTTCCAACAACAGTTGATTTTATGATATAGGCGATGTTGAGGAACCGTCATTTTACCATGAACGTTATGTTAATTAATTTAAATAAATCTTTATATTTTTGTTTATTATTTTCACCATTTATTAAATATATTAAACTATTTTTAATGCCTAGGTTAATTTATATTTTCCGTTTTATATATTTATTTTAATTTATGTAGCTGCACACCACAAGGACCCCTACATTTTAAAACTACCTCATATAGCTTGAACAGCTCTTGAAACGCATCGCCGGAATATTTTTCGATTTATTCGCGAAATGACTGAAAAATTAAAAATAGATTACATTACGAGTTGTTTGTCGGTTATTCAACCAATGCAACTAGATTCAGGTTAAGCAAATACCTTAAAGGCTTCAGCGTGTTTGTGTGTATGTAGAGTCGAACAACCACATCATTAAAAGTAGCGAAACATCAAGCTTAGACCACTGCTCATATAACGGTATTTGAGAACATAATCCGCCACAGATTTTGGCAGGGTATTTGCAATAAAGGTGTTTGATTAACTAGATTATTATATTTATTAATATATAATCAATAGATACAAAACTAAAGTTATTATAACAGTAGCATTAACGCGCTATGTAATAAGTTATGCAATAATTGTGTTGGCCTCAAATTGAGCGTGATCATTTAATATGTGTTCTTTATCTGTTGCGGAGTGTTTGTATATCTCGTAGTTTTCAAAAGATTTTAGTTTTTTACTTTGTTTTGATGTGTGGACTATTTTTAAATTAGTATGCATGTCCGTGTGTGTGTGTTTTTGTGTGTGCTGCGTAGCTGGATTTTGAAAACTCCACATAAACTAACTAACGAAATTATAACTTTCACCAAACTCATCATATCACAAAACTACTTCCCGTACCAAAAAAATTATACACAGAGAAAGTCAACCTCTCCATGGGCTCCTCAATCTCAGGCATCCTATCAGAAATATTAATACATCACATTGAACAACAATACATTCTACAGACCAACAATCACAGACAAAAAACCATTAATTACCATAGATATATAGACATTTTTATATTATACAACAGCAACAAACGGCAAATGAAACAACTAGACATTTACATTATAACCATACACCAAAATCTCACATTTACCCTCCAATTAAAAGAAAACAATAAAAAAAACTTCCTAGACCTTACCATCACCAAACATAACACCAAAACCAATATTAAAATATACAGAAAACCAACAACTATTGATACTGTCGTACATAATACATCTAATCTCCCCATATAACACAAACACGCTGCATTTAATAATATGTTACATCGTCTAATCAATACATCTATTCTACAGAAAAACTATGACGAAAAACTCAATACAATAAAATACGTTGCTCAACAAAACGGCTACCATCACACAATCATAGTCAACATACTCACAGACAAACCACACACAAAATAACAAATATATAACCCTCAACTACAACAACAAAAACACACAAAATTAGCCTCTACTTTCAAAAAACTTCCCTACAAATTATCTTACAAAACAACAAACACTTTAAGACAGCATATACAAATATTTCACCAAAAAAGCAAACAAATACAAACTATTTGGTATTCACAAATTAACGTGTAATGATTGCGCCAGCTATTATATCGGGCAAATCAGTAGGTCGTTTTATACACACTTCGAAGAACACATTGCCCAAAGAAACCAAACAATCCCAAAATTCTGCACACGCGCGGACATAAATATAGTTTAAACAAACTCCACACATTAAAACAAAGTAAAAAGCTAACAACTTTAGATAAATACGAGATATACAAATACTACGAATATAAAACATATTTAATGGTCACGCAATTTTGAGGCCACCATCCGTTTCCATTACATAGCGCACAACCAAAATAACCCACCGCTTTTACAGACATAAATCCATCCCGACAACCTTTGTACCTAACGAGTATGCTGCCAGTAGAGGCATTGCTTCGTAAATGGAACGATTGTTTCGAAACTTTTCAGCAAGAAAGGCCTATGAACTCATTCAGCTATTCATTTTGTAATTATAGTTTTATCAGGGACTTCAAGATTATTACATCAATCAACTGAAATAATTTTTTCGTTTGAAGTGTAAACCCTTGTAACTGCTTTAAGGGGCGTATAGGAAACCAGGAGTAGTCGATTGCTCAAGGAAACTTTAACTCATTATTACAGAAAAGTAGTTTAAATGAGTTTAGTTTCCCGTAAAATTGGAAAAGAACTATTTCAATGAACTCTGATGTGATAAATCATCGAGTTTCGGTTCTAATGAAAAATCCCTGATCTTGTCAAAATAAGAGTTTTTACCGAAGAGTTTTTACGGTGCTTAATCGTCTTCACTATATTTCTATATGTTCACGTTTACTTATTACCAGGGTAATGTAATTCATAGGAAGGGTATAAGCCTAACATTCATGAAATTTTATTCAAATGAATAAAATAGTGCTAAGCCATATACCTATCAAATATATTTTTCAACTTAGCAAGTCTGTTTCTTGTATTAACCTATTACATATACTTTACTGTATCTAAATAAGAATCTTAGTCTTTATCGTACCTAAACAAATAACTCGGTAACTTATACTTACCAGTTCACTTCAGAGACTATTATTTATACGCTCTTATTATGTCCTGTAGAAGACTGATTTGATCTATTTATTACAGGACGATGTGCATTTTACTCTACTAATATATTGCAGATAAACACTATCCTTATAAGCCATGATATCGTAATTCTCTGCTTTTGGGTCACTTTGACAAAAGACTTTTTCTAAGACCGTATATGCCTACATGAGAAATTTTCCCCCTTAAATATAGGAAACACTTTTTTAGTTTTACAAATAATACAGTCTTTTAACATCCAGGAAATTACGGGTTCAAAGAAAATAAATGCAACACCTGCGCTCTCGGAGAGAGTTTCTCACTGACAACACTTGTTTTTACTACAGCAAGTTCTCAAGGATCTACTCGTAACTCTATAGTAGTATTGTTCAAGGACTTTGTTAACACAAGTGGAAATATCTCCATCCTCTACTAGTTGTATTGTGTTAAAACAAAAGAAATGAAAGAGTTCAGTTACTTAAATAAAGTAACCACTTCAAATTAACTTCACTAAATAAAATCATGAATAAATGTAATTTGTTTCTAAATTATCTTCATTTCTTTAGTTTGAGCTCAGGTTTGTTCAGTGGTTTTATCAACGTACCATTTCCACTTTACATACACATTCCATGACAGAGACTGGCTGCAATCTTTAGCTTTCAAAAAATCAATAAGGTTAATATGACATTCTACATAGGTTCATTGCGTCTTTAGAGTATTAGGGAAGATAGAATCTATGATGAAAACGATTAATTTTTGGAGGTCTTGATTAACTGGATTTCAAATTCTTTTTTCTGAAGAGAATTTTCAGTCAACACAGATAGATAATGCACAAAACGGATGTCTGACTGAAACGTCTACTGACATTACACTGAAGTCATGTTTCAAAACAAATCCTCCCTTAAACGTTGATTGGACCTCACCGCTGAATATGGACATCTTTTTAACATTACACTTAAGGTTTTGTTGCCTTTTGTATTCTGTGTATTTTGTGGAAAAAGCATATTCATCTTATGCTTTTATAAAAAACTAACAGAGAAACTGGATTCAACCCCAGATATGACACTGTAGTTGGCTTCTTTCGAGCCGAACTTCAAAAAACTGTGCAGGAAAAGAAGAACAGGGATCCCATTATTGGTTTAGTCAAAAAACGTAAGCCTAAAGTTTGCTATATAAATAACAAAACTCATGGATAAGTTTAATTTAAAAACATTTTAGTTCAGAACGTACGGTTTTCAACTGTAGTGCAATGCTAAACTGCAAACACAAAATGAAGTCCTCATATTAAGGCCTATTTTATTTTTTCTCATTTGTTACCCCCCAATTTGATTACAATAGAATCCTGTCCAGTGGTACAAGCTATGATAATAATTTGTTAAGGATTACGCTATTGAAATAAGGTTGAGTACCGCTTGAATAGGAGAATGCATTGGTTTTTTAATACGGCCGAGCAAATACGGACAAGGGACCCAAGCAAGGATAAAGTAAACAATTACCATCCATGAAGATATATATATATATATATATATATATATATATATATACATATATATATATATATATATATATATATATATATACATATATATATATATATATATATATATATATATATACATATATATATATATATATATATATATATATATATATACATATATATATATATATATATATATATATATATATATATATATATACACATTATTTTATTTTAAAATTATTTTACCCCGTGCAGTCCGTGTAATATCTATTGGGATAATACGTAATAAAATATAAGCACAAATAAATAAACGCAAACCAAATACACATTTAAAAAAAAACATGATTATTTAAACGCACAACCATTATTCTGATCCATTAAAGTTTCTTTGCGTTGGTATATTTAACACTTTTATAAATAATTTAATACGTGTTTATGCTCTTTTTTCCTTTAGCTGACGATGGAGTTAGTTTCCTTCATGCGATATTTGTCATTTTATATTTTTTAAATACGCTAAATAAACGCACATTTTTAAAGATTCATAGTAAAACGCATATAATTATCTATTCGTAAAGTGTAATAATAGAATAAATTCAAAAACTACTCCCCAAAGAACTATAAAAGGCGTAATAGCTAATTGTGCAACTACATTATGAATGTTACACGCACTATTTTTCCCAGCTGTAATCAGAGGAGAGTTATAAACCTACGTAGTTGGATAGTAAAAATAACACATTTATTGAACAAAAACCTTAAAATAGCTTTTACTAATAAAAATTGAAACGCTATAAAATTACCATTTTCAGTGTAAAATTACCATTTTCACACCTAATTAAACTTTGTCCGAACATGCAAGGCTTGTATAGTTATTTTTACAATGTGTGCGTATTTATACTGTTATTTTGAGTACATTTTTGCATGCTTGTGAGCAAGTGAGTGAGTCTAACGTGGCATAGTGCATAAATTCAAATTATTGTAGTTTGAAAATATTTGTTGGTTTTGTTCAAGTCAATTCCGTTTTGACTGTTTTTTAAATTGGCCTTATGTTGTTTCTAAACTGTGAGTGTATGTTATATTTTACGTTAAATACTTCCGTAATCACATTAAGTGAGAACTTGGTGAATGTTTACTCCGTGTTTACCAATGTTTACTCTGAACCATTCCATCATCCGAATAATTATTTATTTCGTTTTCACCTCATTTCGAAAAGAGTATCTGAGGGTAATTGAGTCAGCAACGACCAATCCACATTGGCGTGACAAACATCGTGTATTATGCAAAAGCCAAGCTTTGTCCTTCGGCCACGTGCAAATAGCAAGCTTTTCCATTGTGTTTAAGCATTGTCACGCAGTGCTCCCATTTGCTTGATAAATGTGTTTATTTTTGCGTGATTGTAAACTATATCTTTAGTCTTTGGTTGCATTTTCTCGATACATCTATGTGCTTTAATGTTTATGTAATGAAGCTATTAGTTAATCCGTGACCAGCAAAACCAATTTTAGCTTTATATAGACTCAAAGTTTCCAATATAATGTTACTTTTTATTACATGGTATAATAAAATAATTTTAAACTGCGACAATAGATATAGAGATAATTATCTACCGTAACTTACTCCTTTAACATTAATATTATAACTTCTTTCTTCATATTCCCTAAATGTATATTTTTGAAGGAAGTAATTTAAAGTAATTTTATAAAACAAGGCTTGGAAAAATACAACTCTTTAGCGTTTGATACAGTATTTTTTGTATTTTTAAGTAGCTAAGTTTGAAAAATTGCGGCCTGAGATATTAGTAGTGAGCTATATTACTTCTATTTAAATATAAATCTAGAAATGATATATCCCAGTTATTATTAGTTTAGTTGATTAAACATACGGATCTATCCTGTGTTGTTAAAATTATAGAGCGGAGTTTAAATTGGATTATATACTAGGTTAAATTTGTACAAGTTTACGGTAGAACGTAACAATAGTTTATTGTATTGTTACACACTAAGTGCTTTGGTGGCTTGTACAGTTTTGTTTGTAATATTAGGGTCATCAGTCAATATGACTATTTTCTACAAATGATAGAATGGAAGAATGGGGAGAAATCACAGAATACTACAGGCGATAAAAAAAGCACTAAGTGCGGTCGAGAATCCATAGTAGATACCCCTCTATCAAGGTCATGAAAAATGTCACTCCTTAATATGGACGCGATAAGTAACTATCTATTACTATATCCCACGTAAAAAAATATCGTGATTGTAATTCAAGATTGTAACTATATAAATACTAATCCCAATTCTCGTACGTGGGATAAATAACTTGAAAAATATTAGACATATCTTTTATGATAAATATATTGTTATGTATAACTTAAACGCACGTTTTGTAAATGGAATAAATTTTAAAATTGTATAGTATGTAAATAAATTACGATGTCGCTACACATACCTCCTCAACCATTCTAACCACTTTCGGACGTTGCTTTCTGACAACTACGATCTTAGGAATTTTTCAACACTCTCTAAAAATTACTAGACTTTGGTGGGGATGGACCCTTTAAAATCAAAGAATAACAGTAGGGTATGATGCCATGATACTGAAATTGAATAATATTTTAAAACAAACTTATCTGTTTCTCAAAACCAAATTATTATTTAATTATACCAAATTAAATATATTCCAAATTAAATATTACCTTTATTGACTCAAGTTGAAAAACTGCCACCCTTGGTGGCTTCCACGTCCTTGTATTTTCCGAACTTTTCCTATCAAAACCTTAATGATAATACTTTAGGTTGAAAGAAGGTCCTTGAGTTTAGTCCTTGCGATGCATGCTTAGGGATTATCTCCTAAAGATTCAGAATAACTTCCTCTTTATCACGTTTATCAGGTTTACATCGCTCACGAAATGTAAGACAAGATCCTAATTTTAATTTTCGCAGTACAAGACTATCATTGAAATCCTCTGATAAGGAGTCATAACATCTAAATATTTTTATTAAATACAGATAATATAAAATTAATGTTTTTTCATGTTAATTAATTAATATTTCCAAATAAACGTTTCTCCTTCTCAAAATCAAATTAATACTTAAGACTTGAGTTGAACTGAAAATAATACCTTTAAAAATTCGGTACGAATACAAGTTATTTATTATGAATAAAACACAAGACGCTAACGGTTTTCTAGTTAAACAATTTCAAACTATAATAGTTTTAGGAGCCTACACTAGGCTTTTACTGTTAATATTATACTCTCTGATGTATCGTCAATATTAGTTCTGTGTACCATTTAAACAAAGCCTTTCGTTTACACAGATACAGAATTGAGAAAATAGTGAAAAGGTCGCGTTCGTATGCTGATGATCTTTCAATATTGAATTAACATGTATATTTTTAAAGTACATATAAAATAAAGGTTGACCTCGATGAAATCTAGTAAATATTGAAACGTTCATTATATCAACGTTGCTTCATTGGTGTTTCAAAACGCTAAACCACTGCAGTCGTGTTTGCAGATCCGTGATCACACTGGAAGGAAAATAGAATATACATTAGCATAACTAACAATATGCGTTCAATCTACAAAGTAAATGGCTGTACGCTCAGTATATTGCACAACTCGACAGTTTCCTAAATACAGCCTAAGGCGAACATAGAGATCTATAGAGATCTTAATGCTGGAATAGTAAGTAGAACAGGTGTAAACAACCTTCTAAGGGTTGTGATCCTATTGTGTAAGGTTTCAACAAACATTGTAACATATTCGCGGCGCCGTCATAGCCAAGGATTTACTGAACTTTACCATCCCGCTAGCACCTGAAGAATAATACTTGTGGTTATTTTTTTATATTATTGCTAAACTAGTCTGATGATTAGTAAATAATTCTAGTTGTCAGCACGAGAGACCGACAGCTGACCGATAGCAAAACAGCTGTGCGGCCATTGCTTAATTTTTCTTTTATAGATTTGAATTAAATACAAGTTGGTCGTTGAGTAGAGTCTGATAAGAAGAATAGTCCAGAGAGGACACGTTGTCTTGGTGACCACAGAAGTACATCTCGCGGCAAGCTAACTTCCGAGGGAATCAGAGAGAGGTAACTTATAGCCCTAATGACCTTAGACATTAGAGAATTATTTGAGTCAAGTAGTTGTTCTAAATGCTATTTCAAAATTAATAATAATGATTTATCGTTTTGCCCAATCCTTCAACAGCAGTGCAATTTCAGAAGTTATGTATATTTTCCTCAAAATTGGGAATAACTCTCTCTCTTTAACCGCTTTGATAGAAAGTCTACATCATGAAAGCATCCCAGCTTACGCAAGTCATAATTTTTACCTATTTCAAATACATGACCATCATTGAATTCCTCTTATAAGTAGACCTAATATTGAAATATTTTTTTATAAAGAGAGAATAATAAAAATTAATATATTTAGTAACTGATAAAAATCATAATTAATAATAATTTAACCTAGTAAGGTAAAATAATTAAATAAAGTAACGTAACCTACCTGTTATAACAGCTGTTTTATAATTATTTTATATTTAGACTGAAATAGTTGTATACAGCATAAAACTATTTAGATGTGTTAGAGCGTGACCCCAACTTAAAGATTTTTGCCGTACAATCTTTTGTTAAGGTGCACCAAAAGAACTATCCACTTCAACAAGACATATTTACACTAATTTAAAAATAGGATACTTGTACACCACTTTTTTGGTTATTATCAATAACTATCCTTGACATACTACTCGGAAGGGTAGTATATTCTGGGCAAAACACTTATCTTGCCAGATTATTTCGAAATGTATTTAGAGTTTAATTTCCGTTGGAGTTTCCGGTTGAAAATATCCATTGAAAATGGTTATAAGTACCATCTTGAACATAACTCATTCGTTTCATTAACTTTTTGTCCCCTCAGGGGACAACGGCCTAGGTTAATTAACTGTCGGCTAATTTGATTTCTCTCTAAGTAAGCTTCATAATTTTTACCAAGCTTCTTGTCTTTGCATCTAAATACCTTCATAATGTAATTTGTATCTTAGTAAAACCGATTATTTTATCCTGATTATCTGTTGTAAGTGACGTTTCATCGTACACCGAAATTTATATAGGACCATAATGTGTGTAGGCTACGCATCTATTGTGAAGATCCGCTTTGAAATTTTAACAATTTAGTTTTAAATAATGAAAACTTACACGTTTGATCACGTTCAAACTTTTTTGTAGCTACTCTCCAAAAATAGAGAATAAACGTTTAGAAATGAATAAAACTAGAAAATATAAAGACTTGAGAAATACCGCTGAATGCAGTAATAAGAATAATTGTAAAGGAGAGAACATTAAATAATAACCACATGTAGGTACTGTGGTATGGTTTTTGATTTAAAGTTATTAAAATCGGCTAACTTTAGAAACCTTTTACTTAGAATTGTATGAACTTTTCAATTTTAAAGCAATTATCTTCAGAGGATGTTATTACAAGAATACCTGTAAGCTACGTATTTTTGTTAAGGGGTGAAATCGACAGTTTTGAAACAAAAGGTTCATGAGGGTGTACATAAAAGATTTGATTGTTTGCCAGATTCTATTTATTTATAATTATAAAAAGCAAAAAGGAAATGATGTGTAACAAAAACAAAACAAGGAATGGTAAAGACATTATTTAGGAAATATAAGAATGAAAAATAACCGGAAGGTAAAAGAAGTGTTTGATACAGAAGAAATTTCCAAAAGCTAGTCGATGTAATTAATATAATCATATATGAAGAATGTGTAATGCAGGGCGAATAAGAAGTGTTTTCAGTTTCTCTGACTGATATTATCAGTCACTTACAACGGCTCTGTAACTAGTAATAGTTGAGTCCTTGATCCTTGATTCGCTCATCCATTGAGTTATTGGGGACAAATTGCTTGTTGTGATACACGAACTTCACTATAGTTATAAACTTCACCGTTAGATCGTGTACGTGTGACAGCTGTTTGCAGTAAGCCAGCTTAGCTATGTAGTGGGCCTAGATTCCTTGCTGTAAGTAAAGTTTTTTCTACACAAGTCTGACAGTAGGCTTATTCCAGAATCAGAACTAATGATGAAAGTATCAGAAGGGCTTAATCAAGCAGAGCTTATGTCTTGAGGGAGTAAGCTTGTAAAAGCTTTGTGTGTTATCTTATTTATGATGTTTAGTTTTCATACATAAATATTTTTATATTTTAAAATTTAGTGTTTATATTAAATTGTATCCCATAAAAGACACGAGTAAGAAATATGATACTAGGTCACCTTGGTGAAACAATATAAATCAAAGCTCCTAAATAGTTATATATATATATATATATATATATATAATAAGTTTTCTTGTTTATTAATTTATAACAACATAGGTTATTGAAATACAAGAATATTTATTAATTTATATCCAAAGCTTTTCGTTGGTAAACAGTACCAACATCATCAAGCTATGATGTTGGTACTGTTTACCAACGAAAATCTTTGGATGTAAATTAATAAATATTCTTGTATTTGAATAACCTATGTTGTTTTAATATATATATATATATATATATATATATATATATATATATATATATATATATATATATATTATATATATATATATATATTATATATATATATATATATATATATATATATATATATATATATATATTTCCTGACAAATATTTAAAAACGCGTATTTGATACTAAGTTAGTTTTGTAGAGTGTGTAAAAATAAAAGATAGTTCAACCCCTAAAAATTGGAAAATATTTTCAGACTCTGTAGTTATATTAGAGGGAGAATTTTTGAGTAATAAACTAGTTACATTCTAATTATACTGTATTTCCAATAAATTTGCATTGCAGCACAAGATTTACAATCCTTTACGACTGATATATAGCACAATACTTCTTTCAGAATATAAACTTGACGTGGAGTGAGCGTATTGTCTCCTACTGTTTCTATCGATTTCAACAGAATAATAAATTTCGTGAAAATAACAAACGAACTGTGAAATCATTCTATAAAAACTTATAAGTAATGGGTAGTTGAATATTACTTAAAAATATTATAATTACGAATTAGGAGATGATAAACATTTTATTAGAATTAATTTTAATGGTATCGAATAAGTGGAAAACAAAATTTAGCTATAAAGTATTACAAATTTTGTGACTTTTAATAAATTTATTCGATATATATCTTTCTTCTTTCGCGTACGTAATCAATTATATGTAATCATTTATATTGGGAAAACTGTGCGTCACAGATACGCTAGTTTTAGTCTTGGCATTCGTCTCTTCGTATGTCAGGTGATAAACTGTCAACGTTACATTCCTCTCAGCTTGTCACATTACTCAAAGTCACGATATTTTTGTAAGGGTTGTAAAAGTTAAAGTGTACCTTTCGTTAGTTTGTGGACAGGTGGTCATTGCTTTATCTGTCCTAAACATTACGTTTTTTAAATACTCGATCCCAAAGTAATGAATTGTTTTTAATTACATAGAATAAAACATATAATTCTTGTCAACGGTTTAATTCTGCACACTAATACAAATTTGTGTGTTGCGCTGAATTTATTTTCGCAAGTGTGAAAAATGTTTGACATTCAGTTTTGTTTCTAGTTGTGAAAACAGAAGAAACATACATACTCAATGAAATTATTAATATTTTTTTACGATTATAGGTTTCTTTTTAGAATTATAGGTCTTTTTCGGTGAATAACTAAATGCAAATAAAATGTCAATGAAAGTTAAAGACAGTACTATATTCTAATAATACATTATTGTTTATTAAATTGTTAATATTCAAATAAGGATCTACAACTTATTATCGTCTTCAGGACTCTCTATAAACCGTAATAAAGGACTGTCGGACATAGGACAATCAACTTTAGCGGGAGCGAGTTATTTTATTAATCAGAATTACAGCATTAAAACTGATAAATTACAGAGAAAAAAATTATAACTTTTTGGAGTGAATACTTCTTTGAGAGCGTTAGAACAGAAATATTGAACAAGGGAAATCTTGAAGTAGACGTCGTAGTAAAATTGCAACTTTCTAATATTCTTACAGCTCATCTATATAGTTGTATATATGTGATGTGTAGAATTGCTTTAGCTTGTGTTACGTGATTGTTATCATTCCATTTTTTCCAACAACAGCCGATTTTATGATATAGGTTATGTTGGAGGATAGTTATTTTAGCAAGAGTTTTATGTTAATATATTTATTTAAAGCTATTAAATCTAGATATTATTGCTTATTATTTCTCATTACTTATATAATAACTCGTATAAATATATCATAAGGTAATAATTCAATATAATTGTAACGAGGTATAACATTTTAATGGAAAACTACTTACGCCCGAATAACACTTTAAAGAACCGATTTAAAAAGCATTAGTTCAATGATTTGTTATCACATTTTCAGCACATAATAAACGTTTTATTTTCACAATATTCTTTTATTATTAACTATCTTCTACTAAAACTTCTATTAGCTACATTCTTGAAATGAAGTTCTTACATCTGTCGGACAGTAACACAGTAAAAAAGTAGTTTACTTCGTAAAACACATACCAAAGATCCAACTCCCTAAGCTATCTGAATTAATGTTATACAGAAAATTCTTTATCAACTAAGCGAAATAAACGGCGATATGATTAGGATACTTTTAGGTTGGAGTTTTATTTCCTAGAAAAATGAAATACTCTACAATAAAGCAATTTTCATTAAAATGGGTATTTTTTCCAGTCAACTTATAAATGACGAAATTTTACTTCTACCCTCCTGTTTCGTTACCTCTAAATATATTAGTATTCCCATTTAAAAAAAGATTTATTTTTTGCTGTTAAACTGCAATGCAAATAATCAAACACTTATATTATAAATTTATTAGTATTAAAGTTTATTTTATTTCATCAACTAAAATAATTATTCATCTCATTTTCAACAATTTTTCGTGTATTCTAGGTGAAGGTGATATAGTTAATGGCGATGTTAGTATACATAATCTATATTGTAATTATAAAAGTTATAGTAAAAAGATAAACATGTCTTCACTTAAACAAGAATTTTCCTCGTATTTTTATTTCTTCTTTATAAAGCGATGCAAGAGAACCGAACCATAAAGCGTTTTAAGTTTTTGTTTTGTAAATTATCGAGTTTATCCTTTCTTGTTCGGTTCTAATATAGAAAGACCAAATTCACTCAACTGAATCCTTCGTGTCATTCGAGAAGCGTTCAATAATTTTAGCGTCTGTATCAATTCTTTTTTTTGTCTTCGTTTAATCATACAAAAGAGTTTTTGATCGTCCAAGCTTTGTAGGATTACTTGTTTATCGCTATGCATGTTTAATCCGTTCTTCATTTCTACAGGTTATTTCTTATATACCATATTATATATTTAATTTTAAACATCTTAAAATGTAAATAATATTTGAGTGAAAGTACTACTCTTTATCCAAGTGTACCAATTTCAAAAACTTTTGATATAATTAGAAAATGGCTAGAACAATTAAATTTAGATGTGAATGAAATTGAAGAATATATATTACTTATTAATTTATGTATGGCGCAAAACGGGTTCCAATTCAACGGTATATACTATGCATAAAATGATGGTACCGCCATGGGAAATCCATTATCAAGTTTCTTAGCTAATTTTTTTTATGGGATATTTTGAAACGAAAGTGAAAGAGAAGATGGCCTATTTTCCTAGAGTATGGTAACGTTATGTTGATGATATTTTTGCAGTTTTAATAAAAAACATAGCATAGAAGATTTTTGCAACGAACTTAATAGTTTTCATAAAAATATAACTTTCACCATAGATATTGAAAATGATGGAAGTTTGCCGTTTTTAGATGTCCTGGTCTCTAGAAATAATAACAATTTAAAATTTAACATATATAGAAAACCTACACATACAAATAGATACATAACTAAAGATTTCTTTCATTCTGAAGTACATAAGAGAGCAGCTTTTAACTCTATGATACATAGATTAGTTACTCTACTTCTTTCGAAAGAAGATTATATAAAAGAATTAAATTATATTTATTGTGTAGCAAAACTTAACGGATATAATAAATCATTGATAGATATCATCCATAACAAAATGAAATGGACGAAAATTAATAATTCAAGATGTACGTTACTAAAAAATAGAGAGGAAAGAAAATGGATTAGATTAGCTTATCATCCACCTTTATCTAACTTGGCTAAAAAAGCTTTGGAGAAAAACAGTAATGTAAAAGTAACGTTAGTTAAAAGAACTAACCTAAACAATCTATTACTGAACCAAAAAGATATAATAAAAAATGAAAATAAATCGGCAATTTATAGTTTGTAGTGTGATATGTGCCGGATGAAATATATTGGACAAACAAAAACAAACATACTAGTTAGATCAAAAAAATGTTTCCCATTTTAAATTTATGAGGCCTGAAAAATCAGCTATGGCAAAACATTGTTTGGACAAAAAACACGAATTTAAAAGTAAAAATGTTGTCCTTTTAAAAAATGTGATAAATTTTAATAAATAGATCCATGGGAAGCTTTATTTATAAATAGAAATAAAAATAAAATTTTTAAGAATGAATTAGGACCAATTCAAAATTCAATATTATTTTAAATTAATTAATTGTTAAATACTATCTTTTTAAAATTTTTAAAATTATTTAAATACTTTTATTATTATGTTTTACTAGTAATATAGGCTCATCAAAATTAAATATTTATAAATAACATATGTTATTTAATGTAATTATGTTAGTAGCTGTGGCTATAAATTTGACAATGCCCAGATCTGATTTTCACTTTTATTTTTACTTTTGTTAAAACTTTATAGGTTATGTTTAATATATATTTTTTAGATAATTTGATTTGTGTATCTTCACTGAGGATGACGACAAATTAGTCGTTGAAACGCGTATGAAATACAAAATTTTATATTTGTGAGTTGTACCATATTTTTATTCTTAAATCTTAAAATGATTTGTTTGTCAACCTTAGTGTGCGATATGCTTTTTAACATTGTTTGGGTTTGTTAAAATCAAGAAAATGTTGTTTTGTTTGGTAATGAAGAAAATTTTTTAACTCAGTAAAATAAAAATAACGGTAGTTTAAATAGAATTTCTTAGTTATTTGTCGTTTGTAGTTTCTTATTAGAAAATTTCTAAGCATATAAATATATAAATAATATGTTTACTTACACATTACAATATAAAACTATTAAAAAATAAGACATTCATTTAACATTCACTAAATAAAACTTTTAGTATCAATTTACCACTTGCTAAATGCAAACGATTGCACCTGTTTGCTCTATCCTCCGTATTCAATGGGGTGGAAATATAAGTGACTTATTCGTGACCTATATAAGGAGCTACAATTTATATCCATATATTAGGTCATTCATTCATATTTTGTTCTTACCTTTTACAGAATCGTTCTTATGGTGGGAAACTCATAACCTTAAAGGATCAATAAAAATTTCGCCATAAATGACGAACGACCTCTGTTACCATCGCGTAACCTGATGGCCAAAGTAGTAATTAGACTCTGGAAGGTAAAATGAAAGGTTATCAATGAACATACTGTATGACTCCAGGTAAGGTAAAAATTGTATAAACAAATAATTTATTACTTTGAAAAAATACGTTTCGAAATCTTTAAAGACAAATGTCTATTACTCAAACCTATCCTAAATTTAACCAATAATAACGAGGAATATGATGCTAGAAATGAAAAAAAACTGATAATTACCAACAAGGGTGACAATTTAAATTAGTAATGGGATTGACTACTCTCGTGAAACTACTCTCTTCTGAAGTTTCCAATATTCCCAGAAACATGATGCGAATGAGTAAAATTAATTTTGCTTTGAATATTTCTGACTGCACCTCTTGCTCCTAATTCTTTTTCGAGTAAATTCTAAGCCGACAAGCCAGCATCACTAATAATGCCCACAAAGGGTAGTCAAGGTTTTGTGACGAAGTAAATTCTCATGATAGGACTATGCTTGCCGTACCTCAAATTGTGTAGGGTCGTGATCCTGACCATTAACTAACTCTCTATGAATGAATGTCTAAATAACTACGAAAGTTTTAAAATATAGGAAGAAAAAAGCTCTCCTAATTGCATTTAACCGATTTTAAAGGTATTTAATAACTAAATTAGTGGTGACTTGCACCGTACGCACGATAAATGCTTCAAATAAACTTAAGGGTGTTGAATAATTTCCCTTATGAAATATTGAATCCATCAATAACTATTACGTTAGCTAACCTAGGACACAACAAAAGCTTGAAATATATTTATAATAAAATCTTTTATATTAACTTCAATATTCAATATACAATTTTAAACCTAATAGACATTGTAAATTTCACCGAAATTTTTTCAAGAACATTTTTAAGAATAAATAATATCAATATTTGCTAAAATGTAGGTATAATTATTAATTACTAAACTATTAAAAATAAAAATTAATAGAAAATGTAAAACTGCTTGAAAGAATACTTCCCCTAAATAACAAGACAGTAACAACTCATGATTATTATAATCAGTTCTTACATAAGAATCCATACACATCACATAATTTTACCAACAATACGATAGAGCGTGGCAGTTCTTTTATAAAAATATCAATGTCCAAAACGTATATACGAGGAATTGAATTTGAAAGTTATTCAAATATAACCTTCAAACAGCCTCTAAAAATAAACGAAAACTGCTGATATTATAACCTCTCTTAAAGTTTGAGGTGGTACGATAGTCTTTATATATTTGAAAAAAATCGATTGTCATATGAGATACTTTGTCATATTTTAAATCATATGTTAATACTTAAATAAGTAAGTAAAAACTAATACCTTACTTGCTGATGCTTTTCAAAGTCGTCTTATTTTTGACGAAGCCTAAAAACGGCCTCGTATGCTATTATGATTTTGAAAAGTGTCAGGATGTAATTTATTAGCTTTCACTTAGTTCTTTAAATAATTATCAATGATTTATTCAGTGATATTAAGATGATTACAACAATCAACTTTTCTATCTTTAAAGTTTTACTGTCATAGTAGAAATGTTGACAGCAATGAATTCATCATTAGTCGTGTCTGAATGTTTATCTAAAGGTGGTAAAATCTAGTGACTATCAAATGTACCAGCAAATAATTCTCCTTTTTACAGAGTTACTAATAAATGACACAAAAACAATTTCGTTGTACATGACATAATTATGTATAGCTTTGGTTCAATGGTTAAGAAACCACTGTTATGCATGGATTCCATTTACGTTTTTGGCCTAATTAAGCCTCTCATAATGTTTGATATATGAACTGTTCATCATATTACTTTGTAGTTGAATAAAGATTGAGTAAAGATTTCTAAAGGACATTAGGAAATGAAGTACTTTTAAAATATATACAATTGTTTATGTGGGAAATGAAATGGGAAATCAAGAGAAGAATTGCATTGTTTATTTTTTGAACGTCATTTTCTACCCACTATAGGCACAACAGTAAAACAGGTCGACCAACACCCATTGGTTCAGTTTGCATACAACACGTACGTCAAAGACGCTCAAATCTTTATACAACTTTCATTCGAAATAACTGCCTGAGCTTGCTGGGACACTTAATTAAGGGGAACCTATAACCTTAAAACTTGCACTTTTAATCCTATAACACTTGAATTTAAGAGAGTTTAAAATTTCATTTGGATTTAAGTATTGTTTTACTACTAGGTTTTCCTATTCTGTCGAGAATACTTGACAAGTGTGAACCTCAAAATATGAATGGAAGTTACAGAGTATCCTCACTAGGACGACTTAATGAAGACTCTTCATAAGGAAATAGAGATCACGGCCCTCTTTCCAAATATAATTCTTTGAAAATATTATAACATAAGGTTTAATACATTTAATTATATTTTTGCAGTTACTTATAGTTTGCAAATAAATGTTTACAAATTTGGATCTATATATATATATATATATATATATATATATATATTCTATTTTGTTTAAATGCTTTGCAAGGAAGAAACATTTGTCAGACGTAAAACTTTCTCAAATACCATTTGGATATTTTACGTATATTAAGGCCATTTTGTAAGACCTAATTTTGTATTTCTCAACTTACTTGCTACCTTTACGAACTTACAATCTTATACTAAACTGAATTGTCACAAAATTCGTAGTTCGGTATTAAAATCACGGAATAAGTTTGTTCAGACATATATACATATTTTTTGAGTCAAGAAGGTTCGGTTTTCATAAGACTCTTGAACTTTTCAAATCGTAGTAGGTATTTTATTGCCCTATTTTAAAAGATATTTTTTAAATAAATGATAGTACTTTTTAATGACTGTATGTACCTAATATGAAAGACTATAACCTATCCATGACTATAATATTTTATTCTATCATTTGAGACCTAAATTATATAAGGAATATATTTTGTTCATTAAGGTGTTAGGGTTTATATAAAAAGGGTAGGTTTATTGTTAAACTATGATCAAGGTTCCAGGTACATACATCTGTGACATTATCGGACTTGCTAGTTTCGATATTAATCAACTTTTTGTAAATTCTGATAAAAATACATATAAATTGTGCACACAGGTTTGAAGGGACGTTCGATAGATGATCTGTGTTTTTACTCAAAATGTAGTTCCGACTGAAAACGGTAAAATACCCGTTAACATATTGTCCTGTAACGTGTCATGAATAGCATCTCTTTTATTTCTTCCGCCAGTTTTTTTGTCATTCACGGAAGAAATCTCTCACTATTCGTTTCATAAACGCTAACAGTGTATGATTACTTCTGCCGATGTATAAGATAACAGCCTCCGCCAACGTCAACAAACGGAAGCATAACATCGGTGTTTAGTCACGTGAGCAGGTCAGAGTTTGCAAACTGTCGCAATGTAATTACTGTAATATATGCTGGGATAATTGGATTTGTTGGAGCTTTGAGGGTTCTCTCTTCATACATATTAATTCAATTATTGAAGAATGTTTAAAAAAATGTAAATGACCGGGTTGATTGTGCCCATTTAAACTGAGAAATATATGGTTGCCATGTTAATTTACTTAACAACTTAAAATAACTGTGGTGAACTTCGCAACTACCAAAAACATATTATAAACATAAACAAACCAATTTTATTTAGATAAATCCTATTCTACAATTCTATTATAAACCAATCATCTTCAGAGAAATCTTTTACATAGCTAATTGAAATGGATTTTTGGCTGTAAAATATTTCTCTAAAAATGATTCTTCTATAATAAAATTTACACTAGGATATAATTTAATAAAAACGATTGGCACCATCATATGTTTGGTAATAAGCCCTTATAACTGTTGTCTTTCGAAACTAAACCCGAAGCAAACCATCTTCCGTCAAAAGGTTTAAACTTGAAGGAACATTGTTACAAGATACAATGGGACAAATCTAGACAAAAAATTGTCATGCTGAGAGTAAATAGTGTCAGTTCAAGAAAAGGGCCATAAGTGGCTGAGGCTGCTCAAGAGACTTATGTCGCATTGGTGGAACTATTTTCTACGGCATTTAATTACAGTCGGAAGTGAAAAATTGCTCCAAAATTGTCAAAACTGCAAGCTCCTCCATTCTCCTGTTGAAGATATACCGAACGCATTAAAATACTCTCCCATCAAATAAGCTTCAATCCGAAAAGGGTCAAAATCGTTTTCACTGGGTCTCATGTTTGAAAAAAATAATGAATTCGCCGTTCAACAGGAGCTACGAAATTCACGAAATTAGGAAGTTAAGAAAAATTTAGTAGTTGATGTGTGGCGGGTTGCGTAACGGATTCCGTTGTAAAATTACATTAATGTATGGATGGAGTTTTGAGGAGGTTCTGTGTTTTATTCAGAGGCAAATAGACATTGTAAATTACATCCTTATTTATTGTAGTTTTAAGCAATCTATGGTTAGCGCCAAAATGTTATATCCTTACGCATAAGGGGATTTAGTCTACAAAATATAGTATTATAATCCTTGTTAAAAGAATTTCCTTTAATTAAGAAGCCTAAATTTTTCAGCTATATATAACAACTTCCTAGATGACTTTTGGAATAAGGGTTCAATTTAAACCCGAATCAATATAATTTTAAAAGCAATAATCAGCTACAGCAAACGAGTTTCCAAGATTTATTATTCCAAGAAATCAATATTTTAAGAAATTCCAAGAATTATTATATTTAATAGACTCTATATATATATGAAATATATAAGACGTATAAATTAATTTGTGAGAAGGTAAACCTTAATTACTTTTCGAGGAAAGATCGTTGTATTTGGGGAGAATTATTTATATGGTTACTTTTTCGAATATGCACTTACATAAAATACTGCGTGAACTACGAATAACAAAAGTAATCTTTGGGTTAATTCCTTATAAAGAAATATGTGTAATGAGGCAGAACAAAGTGAGTTTACTGATCATTGAACACAAAAACTTTCCAGTAAATTTGTTGCATGAAATTGAACTACTAGGTTATCGGTTTTTAATTTAATTAGTGAGGTATTTGAATATTCCTGACCGGCTACTGATTACTAATATCTACATGTAAAATGTATATAAATGGCGATTTTAAACATTCGCTTTCTATATAAGAGTAAAAAAATAACATTTCACCCACCCTTCAAATCTCTTCGCATTCAGTGCAAAGTAAGTGAAGTTACTTTGGCGCTATGAAATCTCCACAAATAGAACGTATTTAGATAAAAGCAGGAAGATTGTCTTGGTGACAGCATTACGTGGGGAAGGAACTTTACCACCCCATGTTATGTATGGAAGCCATGCAAGCCCACGCCTCTATTCCAGATATATTTCACCATTCAGAGTATCGCTTTATAATGTATTTAGGCAGACAATGGTATCACAGTGTCACCCATATTGTACATTGTATAGTAGCTCTATTCTTTCAAAACGAGAGCGTAGTTTTGTATACATTTCATGTTACAATTCAAGTGTTTTAATATAAGTTGATTCAAGAATAATATAAGTAATAACATTTTGTTTGTTATCGATAAAATATTAAAGAATTAAAATAAAACAAAAAATTAGTTTTAATAAAACAATATTTTAAAAAATTATTTACCATAGAAATCCACACATCACTTAAACACACTCAGCTAGGGTAGCACACGTATGTCTCCGGTATTGGTGAAAAGGAATATTTACAAGTGCATTCTATAAAAATATTTATGTAATCAAGATCATTTGCAACAAAAAATTAATTTAGAAACTGCTTTGAAGTACTGTATCTAGAGCCTTTACTTTCTAACAGAAAGTAGTGTATTTGAGCTTTTTCCCATCAGAGGAAAACATTTCATACATTCTTTACAGATATCAGCACATAGAAATAACATAATTTTATTAAAATCTATTAAAAAGCTTTCTGGTTCTAGAGTCTTTTGACATATTTCCCTATTTGTCTCCTTCTTTATTTTTCCCAGTAAGAAAATAATTATCTGGACAATAAATAGTTGAGAAAAGTTCCATATTCTTCTAGCTAACCTCAGATTGCTACCCCTGATCTTGAATTAATTTATGAGCAACTCTATTATGGTATCGAACACCGAACAGGACTCATGTTTAGTCATTTGTATAACTACAAATCTTCTCACTCAGCAGGCGAGAAACCATGTTAATCATACCTTTTCCTCGTCTTTCTAGTTTAGAAAAGCATGTAGCTTCTTCGTTTAGAGTGTCAGCAGTAACTCTGTCTACTCTCATACACTGAAGGGGATAGGCGTCATCCATAACTCTCGTTCCTAACATAACGAGAAACGCTCGAGTTCGACATATTAAATTTTTGTTGTGAGGTTTACACGCCTGTGACTGCTTTAAGGGGCGGGAAGGTAGATACGTCTAGTTTATTGCTCACGGAAACTTTAGAAACTCATAATAATAGAAAAGTAGTTTAAATTAATTTAATTTCCTTTAAAGTTAGACAACAACTATTGCAATGAACTCCTTGACGTGATACAACTTCTAGTTTCGGATCTAATGTAAAATCCCTGACCTTTGTAAAATAGAAGCTTCTTCCAAGAGTTCCCTTAAACGTCTTCACTGTATTTATTAACGTTCAAATTTAACTAATATAATGGAAATATGATTGGTAAGTAGGGTATAAGTTTACCGTTCATTGAATATTTATGTAATTAGATAAAATACTGCTAAGTCATATATCTATACAATATATTTTGTAAACTTGAAACTCAGTTTTCTTGTATTAACTTATCACTGACAGTTCACTATACCTAAACAAGAATCTTACTTGGTAGTCTATATTTGTGAGTCTACTTACGAGATCTATTAATTATGTGTTCCCAATATGACCTTTAGAAGACTGTTCTTCCAGGTGGGCCTTACATGGCACATTTGCGAGAAACTACTATCTGAAAACAGAACTACAAATTCGGTCTTTTTATCAGTTTATTTTAAAGTTTTTTAAACATAATTGCCAATGTAAATTCATAACATATATTGTCACTCAAAAACATAGATATTATTTCATTAGATCTGTTTATTACATATTATCTAATTTTACTCTGTTAATATATTGCAGGTAAAGACTTTTAGGCCATGAATTCGTAATTCTCTCCTTTCGGGTCACTGAGAAAGACGTTTAAAATAATCTTATAGGCCTTCATGTGAATTGTTTGCCTTTATATATGAAGAAACACTTGTGTAGTATTACAAACATACCTGGTTTACACATTCAGGAAATTACGAGTTCAAAGAAAATAAACGCCCACGAGTGTTCTCGGAGAGAGTTTCGCTGTGAAAACACACGCAACACTTGTTTTTACAGAGTCGGGTCGGGTCTTACGGATCCACTTGTAGCTCTATGTTGAGTTACGGCTTCTGTTAACATAAATGGAAATAATGTCCGTCCTTTACTAGTTGCATTGTGTTAAAACAAAAGTAATAAAAGAGTTCAGTTACTTAAGTAAACTAATTACTTCAAATTAACTGCAGTAAGAAAATCATGAATAAGTGTAATTTGTTTCCAAAATTATCTGCATTTCTTTATACGAAACCAATAATTTTAAATAATGACATATTCGAATAGGCAAATGATTCTCAACATGGGGCACGTGACCCCTGGGGGTTCGTAATGGGTGTTTGGGCGGTTCGTGGAATGTAATCGTGTAATGCCTGCAATGCATAAATTAAAATGAGACATAAATATACCTTTATTTCTCCTATTCAAAATACATAATTTTTTTATTGAAATACAGCATTTCCTCTACAATACATAGGTTCTCTACTCCAGACTTACTACGATCTGGCACTTTTCTCCTACAGCCCCACTAAATATCCGGAGACTAACGTCTCTCTATTACGTGCCACCTCACTAATCCGGCTTCTCTATATTCCGATACTTAACTATTCGGACCTCTACGGTAACACATCATTTTACTACTGAGTTTATATCTGCTTAAACGTGCCTATCTGCAATCAAAACCATTGTTTACTGTCTCAAGCATGTGTGGATACTGATAGAAGATTGCTCATAAATGTGTTGCACTGTACCACGACCTATCTATAAGCGTCAAGACTTGTTCAGCTCTGCATAAATTCGTAAGCTCATAAACGTATGGAACTCCACTTAGACTGCTTCCAAAAGTGTTTGAATCCATTAAGTATTGTTAGGCTGCTCCTAGACGTGTGTACGTCTTCCACTTCCCATATAAATGTAATAATTAAATCTTTTGTATAAAAAAAGTAATGAAAAAGACTGCAAAAAAGGAATTATAGACTCATTGCCGCCCAACGACACATATGCATAGGAGATCGTATGAAAGATATTGCTTGTTATAAAACCCTTGACTTCATCATTAACCGTCCTATATTCTAAGTGACTCCCTTCTGTTTTTGACCTGGCAATGTAACTCGTAATATCGACATCTATATATCTCTAAAATAACTCGGTATTTATTGGTTTTAATTAAAAGTTCAATGCGACTGAGCAAAATACGGTCAAAGGACCCAAGGAAGGATAAAGTGTATCAATTAATATCTCTAAAGTAAACCTATTCAACAATCACATAAAGATGTATAATATTATTAAAAAAAAAAAAAAAACAGTTACAACAGTTTGATGGATTATGTGGCAAATATTAAATTAAAACAGAACGTTTTCAAAGCTAGATTCTAAAATAGACTGTTATTACAGATAACAAAATAGACTGTTATTACAGATAACAAAATAGACTATTATTACAGATAACAAAATAGACTGCTTTAAAATAACTTGTTATGTAAATGATGTCATACTAGTTACCCAAGGTGAAGACGATCTGCAAAAATTATCTCTGGTGTAAAATAGCATTGGCCAACTTCAATTTTGTCAGAAGATTTGTTGATATTATCATTGAGAAACTTTATACTTCTTACCAGAAAATGTGATGAAAATTGATCGATCACCCATAAGTTTTGTATTACAGCGATACATTTCCAATTTTTCTTATGCTTATTAGGTGTATTGATCAATACAGAGTAACATCATACCAGAGCGCTCTTATGTTAAATTGAAAAACTATATTTTAATATCATGTTACATTAATCCAATGACAATAATGCAATTACAAATAATAATAATAGTGCAACAAAAACACCCTACAAAAACGTCAATATAAACATAGCTCAAAGAAAGTTTTAACAATGACGTCTTCATAATGTCAATGCATTTCCATCCATACTATTAGCCTATGCTACCTAAGGAAGAAATCATATGACAACACGAAATTACTCCTAGAACCGATTATTTGTAAGAAGCACCTTCCGAAGAGCTGTGATGATTTCAATCATTGCACTTTTACTTGGTTTTATGATTGGTTACTACAAATATTACAGCTTTGAATGATTACGTCATAAGGAATTCATGCATTAAATATTATTCATATAAGATATAGTTTTTACTATCATTATTTATCTATATGTTATGCTTCACTTTGTATACTTCAATTAGACAATAATTAATAAAGTTATTGTCATTACAAAAATATTTCAAATATTATATTTTTAAATTTAAAATATTCAGTAGATTATCCGACAGGGATTGATTTTATATTAACCATTACCTTGGTATTAGACCGAAAAAAGTTTACAGTGTAATGTTTTCTGCCCATTTTTCCCAAATGACGGCCCTCTAATAGTAAAGTATGTAAAGATTTTGGCTAAAACAAACACTTTGCTCAGACAATTGTTTCAGTTCTTGTGAGATAAGTGTTTCCCAAAGGCAGAGTTGTTATGTTTGTTAAAATTAAATCAGTAGATACACAGCTAAAGATCCCATAACACTAGCACTAACACTACTATAACGAGATAACAGAAACTTTACTAAGACACTCCCGTTTGACATAATACATTATTGTTGTGATGTTTACACGCCTGTGACTACTTTAAGAGGCGGGAAGGAAGACAGGTGTAATTTATTACTCACGGAAACCTATGAAACTCATAATAACAGAAAAGTAGTTTAAATGACTTTAATTTTCTGTAAAAGTAGAGCAAAACTATTGCAATGAACCCTCTAATGTTCATCGAGTTTCTGTTCTAATGGAAAACCCCTCACTTGTTAAATTAAGGGTTTTTACCGAGGGATTGCATAATCGTATTCACTATTTTTATTTATGTTTACATTTACTTATTACCAAGAAAATACGGTTGATAGATACGGTATAGGTTTAACCTTCGTGGAATTTTATTTAAATATATAAAAATCTGTCAAGTCCTATATTTACCAAATATTTTCTTTCTAATTTATTAACTCTGTTTTCTTGTATTAACTTATTAGTTACACTTTTTTGTACTTGATCGAAAATCTTACTTGGTATATTTGCAAAACGACGATTGACAGCCTAATAATCACATTGCTCTAATTATTTAACTTTAGAACACTGTGGTGTTCTTGTTGTAGTTTGGCCCTAATTGGTATATTTGCAAGTCACTATTACAAGAGACTTAACTACTACAAGACTGTCAAAGATTTTTAATGGTCGAAAATTAGAGCACTGTAATTAATAAACTCTCGAACGATCTTTGGAAAAATACAGTCAGTAAATTAAATTGTTGTTGATGTATAAAATAATACACCTGGTATATATTTTATAATTTAGTTTTGTAAAGATTTTTCTCCGTAGAATTGTGTATAGTAGGTTCAAAATATCACCGTTCTCTAAACTAAAATTAACAATGTTTTAAAAAAAATTACCTGAACTGAAAATAAACTATTAATTCCCTTATTTGATCATTTAACATTTAGGTTATTTTACTGAACATAACTAAAAATAAAATAACATAACAGAACTGTCCCCTGTAAAATATAGAATTATTTGGGTTTGTCTAATTGTTTTGGAACGAGGTACATTTTACTCAATATGTTGCAGAAAAAAGGCTGTAATTTACGACCATAATATAGTAATTTTGGGCACTATGAGAGATACATTTACAACAACCGCATAGATGTGAATAGTTTCTCCATCAATATAAGGTAACACTTAACTAGTTTTACAAACATTACAGTGTTTATACGTTCAGGAAATTATGCTATCAAAGAATATAGCCTAAACGGACACGAGCGCTCTCGGAGTGAACAAACACACGCAGAACTTGTTTCTACTACGGCAATTCGATTCTCTAGGATCCACTCGTAACTCTACAGATCCTATACAGGCCTTTGGTAACACAATTGAAAATATCTAATCTCAACTAGGTGTTCGTAATAAAACAAACGAAGTGAAAGAGTTCAATTACATAATTACTTAAAACATACATGGGTAAATATAGTTATGTATAAATATAATTTGTTTCCCAATTATCTTTATTTCTCTTATTTAAAATAAATATTTTGTATGAAAGGTATCAATCCCTCTATAGACCAAAAGTTCACTACTCCATACTTTCTTTGATCTGCCACTTTCCTACTACAGTCCCTCCAATATTCCGGGTCTTCACTACTCTTTATAATGAGACACACCAATAATCCCGACACTTCACTACTCCGGCTCCTACAGTAATACAGCACTTTACTACTGAATTCATATGCGGATAAGTGTGTCTGCACATAGACTTATTCTGTAGTTCCCAGACTTGTGTGGTTACTCTTAGAGGTATCCAGGTATTCATAGATTTGTTACTCTTAGCCACAACATGTCCATCTGCACACAAGACGTGTCTAGCTCTGCAAACATGCATCCATATTCGGATAAATCGGTCTAAATGCACTTATACTTATTCTAATGCTCCCGATCATGTGTGGATACTGCAGCATAGATGTAATCCATTATGCCAAGACCTGTCTACTGACGACACGATCTCTCAATTTATGCCAAGACGTGTTTAGCAAAGCATACTTGCGTCGATTTGTCCTCAAATGTATCTAACTGCACTTGATCTATTCTACTGCTTCCATACCTGTTGACACATGTCAGGGTGCGCATAGAGATGGGCTCATTTTGCTCTTCTATATAAATGTAAAAATAAAATCTTTTATAAACAAAACTTTATACACAAAAAAAACAGAGAAAAAGAAATTATTTTTTTTTTTTGTTCTATAAAGTTGGCTTACATCATTATCCATCTAACAATCTATGAAACTACTTTCACTTTACGTTTCAAAAATGTAACTTTAAATCTTAACAAATAGATATTTCTGAAACAACTCGATTTATATCGATTTTGTTAATGAGGCACATTACAATCACAGGGCCCAACCAAGGATAAAGATATTAAGGAATAACAAGGAAGTCGAACACCTACTGGTGGTCCACTTTCAGAGGGAGCCGGGCGTGATTTTCATGACATAAGAATTAAAATGCAAATGCTCTTTAGATTCAATTGCCGCACATCTCCGCAGGAGGTTTAGATAGCTAAGTTATTCCCCCCACATAGAATTTAGAAAAAGGAATTTTGACAAATAGCTCTCCTCGGGGAGTGAACCTCATATATATATATATATATATATATATATATATATATATATATATATATATATATATATATTAAGAGACAGTTGCGTAATGAGATTGATTTTATTGCCGCGCTAGTAGTAATCCTGCAACCTCGAAATTTCTTTCCCTTTCTCCGTATCCTTCCCCTCTCCATAGATATGTTTCCCATTACTCTAGTTTGTTTAGTTCACCTGCTGAATCGTGTTTAGAAGACGTGTGTTGGTAGTAATTGTCACGAAAATGGAGAAGGAAAATCTAGAGCAATGCGTCACTCTAAAATTTTGCGCCAGAAGTAAGAATTTGTTCCACCGGGACAAACCGTAAATCAAGTTTACTATCGCCAACTACTCGAAAGATTGCGGAAACGAGTAAACAGGGTGCTTCCAAACATCGAAAACAACTGGAACCTTCATCACGAAAACGTGCCGTGCCACACCAATCACAGCGTGTCGCAGTATTTGGCCTCTAAAGGGATTGCCGCTGTTGCGACACCCACCTTATTCGTCTGATATGTCACCCTGTGACTTTTTTTTTGTTTCCTAGACTAATGTCGATGGTCAAAAGAACCCATTTCGAACATATTATCCATCTCCAAAAATTTAAGTTGAAATAAACATACGTAAGTTAACTAAACACCTAAAAGAAAAACATAACTTATTAAATTCTCAGCTGCTATGCTAATCTATTAGAGTCTCTATTCGTTATTTCCTTTAACACTTTTATAAAATGTCGTAGAATTACTTTTTTCCTGTTAGCCATTTTTTAGGAAAGGATGGGAGACTGCTTTGTTCCACCGGCCTTCTAGCAATATTTGGCGTTTAATATATCTAAAATACTCTGAGGAAATCCATACTGTGTTACAATTTTCTACACACAAACCGTAATAATATATGCGCATAAAGGTTTTCGTGAATATCTGTGTCAGCATATAACATGAATAGTCTAATTAAATTCAAACACCGCTCCCGAAAGTATTATAAGAGGCGTTATACCATATCGTGTAACTGCTTTATGCCCAGTGTAGAGACACTATTTTGCCCAGTTAAATTCAGACAAGAGTTATAAACCTACGTAGTTTTTAAGGAAAAACACGCACATCTATTGGAAAAACTGCTTATAATCTCTTTTCCTTATACAAATAAAAAGGGAATTAACATCTTCACTTTCGAATGGTAACGATTTTTAAAACTAATGAAAATATGTCTTAAATAGTAATACACAATGTGATCTTATTTATATTGTTACTTTGAGTTCATGTTTGCATGCTTATGAGCAAGTTATTGAGTGTTGTGGAGCATTTTACAATTTCAAATTCAGTTTACCTTAAATGACTCTTAAAAAAACTTATTAGAGAAGGTGTTAGAGCATAGCCTTAATAATATATGTAAACGTAGATATATTTTTATAAATATAAATGTTTAGAGAGAAATTGAATAATGTGTACAATTTTTAAATGATTGTCTGATGTATATATATATATAATTACGGTTATACTTCCATAATTACATTAGGTAGAACACACACTATTAACCCACATCTGGTGAACAGCTCCATAACTTTGATTTTACCCATGTTTACTCTGAACCATTCCATCCATCCGAATAATTATTTACTTCGTTTTCACTCCATTTTGTACGAGAAGGGTATCTGAGGTTAACGGAGTTAGCAATGCCTAGTCCACTTTGGCAAGCCAGGTAAGTAACATCGTGTGTTATGCAAAGAGAAACTTAGTCCAGCTGCGCCTCAAGGTGATAATAGCAAGCTATTCTATTTGGTGTAAGTATTGTCAAGCGGTGCTTTCCTTCTCTGAATCAGTGTGTTCACTGTCGCGAGATTGTTAACTAAACCTTTAGTCTTTGGTTATACCTATTGGGAATATGTTTGTCCAGTAAACGTTTATGTAATGAAGTAGTAAATTAGACAGAGACCAGTAGAACCGAATCTATCTCTATATAGACCCATAGTTCTTCCCTTAATGTCGCTTCGTAATAGTAGGTATGTATGTTAAATTAATTTAATGGGCGATAAAAGAAGGTCATAATATAAATTACTGCTTACAAATTATTATTATTAGTCTTCCTTCACATTGTCTAAATGTTAAATTTTTAGAAAAAAATTTTAAATAATTTAAATAAAAGTCTTGAAAAAAGAGACTCTTTACCGTTTATTAAAGTTTTTTTTGTAATTATAATTAGATAAATTTTGAAAAATTACGACTGTAGATAATATTTATGTTTTTTTTCAATTTAAATACGAATCTAAAAATGATGTATTCCAGTTTTATTGTTTTAGTTTATTTAAGAAACATATTTTAACGTGTTATTTAAATTGTAGAGCTGACTCCAATTTGAATTATATACTAGGTTTAACTTGTACAAGTTTACGGTAGAACGTAACAATAGTTTACCGTAGAGTTACAGACCAAGTGCTTTGGTGGTTTGTATAGTTTGTTTGTAGTATTAGGGCCATCAGTCAGTATTACTATTGTTTACTAAGGATAGAAAGGAAAAATGGAGAGAAATCACAGGATATTACAGGAGATAATTATGGTAACCGTTCAGTCGGGAATGCTAAATACCAGTCGTCAATCAAGGTCATGAAAAATGTGTTTCCCCTGTGCAAGGAGAATGATGTGGACGCGATAGGTGAGTAATTATCTAATATTATATCTCACGACATAAAAAAACCAGTGTCACTTTAACGTTCATTCAGTAATCTTTTAAGAAAAATGAATGTATTAGTAATTTTTAGTAGGGGAATTTTGAAAAATTGGAGGCGGAAATTCTAGAACGTTTTGTTTACAATTTTAACATAAATCTAGAAATGATATATCTAAGTTAACATTAGTTTAGTTTTATCAAAAAGGCCAATTTGTATTATGTCACATATATTATAAAGCTAAGAATAATGAGAGTTTTATACTAGGTTAAGTTTGTACACATTCACGGTAAAAAAAGACAATAGGGATCTGTAACGTTGCATACTAAGTGTTCGTACATCGTCTTTGTAGTATTAAGGCCATCATTCAGTATGACTATTGCCTATAAAGGATAGGAAAGGATTAATGGAAACACTCGGTACGAGATATCTGAGCAGGTAATTACGGCAACACGTTGCGTTCATGATTCCTAAGTAGCCGCCCTTTATACCAAGGTGATGAAAAATGTGTCACGTCCTTTTATGGATGCTTTTAAAAATGTGGACACAGTATGTGCGTCTATATTATATTATAATGACAATCAAATATTATATTTCACGAAAAGAGTGTTTCCTTTTCTAATATCATTGTAATTATATAATTACTAATCTTACATAGAATACATAACTAGAAAAGTAGCAGACAAGATTTTCTTATAATAAAATGTTTTACTATATAAAATTGAGAACAGGTTTTGTAATTGTAATAAATTTATATATTTTATTATAGAATGTCAATAAATAACGATGTCGCTGTTAATGTTTTTTTTACTTTATGTTTTGTTTTGTACAAGCTGATAACATCTACCGAAATATGTTAATCGTAGCTTTATTTTAAAATAAAGATGACTATTTTAAAATGTCTAAGACATGGATTAAATAAATTCGACATATAATAAAAACTAAGTAGGACTATTTTGTTATAAATATATTTTTACACTTTTAATTATATTTATCTACAATACTAGTTTCACATTTACCCGTTTACGGTATAGCTTTATCATAGCTTTAGAAGTTCTCAATTTTTGTAAATATCCAATAGTAAGTTATGTTTAAAGAGACACACAGTGATATTTCGTCTCACCCATAACGCTTCCCGAAAATAACGTTTCCTAACTCATACCTACAATTTCAATGTTTGCAGACTGAGTTGTCTTTAACATCTCCTTTCTCTATTCTGAAATGAAACTACCTCCCCCCAACCATGCAAACTACCATTCTTACTAAGTGAATTTGAATGATACACACAGTGATATTTCGTCATATCATACACAAAAATAACGCTTCCCAACTCATACTTACAATTACAACTAAGTTGCAACTAAGTTTGCAGACTAAGTTTTAACAACTTTTTTCTCTATTCTGAATTGAAACAAACACACTTCCCCAACCATTCGAACTACTTAAATGGGTGACATTAAAAGAAACACATTCTTACCATTCACAAAAATAACGTTTCTTAACTCATATTTACAATTACAATGTTTGGAGACTAAGATATCTTTAACCACGCCTTTCTCTATTATGAATTCAAACAGACAACCCCCCCCCCTTATTCAAACTACTTTACTATTCATTCTAAATATAATCATTAGTTTGATTTTGTAAAATGTGCGCAAAAGGAGTTTATTTTTTGACTACATTACGTGAGCGTGCAATGTAATCATTGCTCTCTGACCATTTCCAGGTTAGAAATTTCTTAACACTCTATAAAACCTACATAACCCTAGTTTGTAACTTCTTGTTTGCTAGATTTGAATTTTGTAATAGGGCCCTCTGATGATGATGACATGGTCATCGAAATCTACATAAGGGTTTTATCTTAAGTAACTTGTTTTATTTTGTTATTTTTTTGTGGTATTTTTCCAATATTTTCATTGCAATATTTTGTACCACTGTGCTCTTGATATTGTATACTCGCTAAACGATTTGGTGGTGATCCAGACGGAAACCTTAAAAAATATCACCATTGGAGTTTTTGTTAATTAATTATTATTTCCAAACAAAATTTTCCCCTTCTCAAAAACAAATTAATACTAACGACTTCAGTTGAAATGCAAAAAATTCCTTTAAAGATTCGGTACGAAATACAAGTAATTTTTAATGGGTAAAACACAAGACGCAAACATGGTTCTAGTCAAATAATTTTCGGTACGTAGAGAGGTAAAAAATATTTAACCTGGAGGGCCTGCATATTTAATGATTAATGTAAAGGCTGTGTGAAGACAAGAAATGGTTAGACGTTCCCTAACTCACGCGAAACCAGTATTATACGTATTCCATAGCTTCAAAATCCACGATATCGAGAGTCTACAAGGTATTCAAGAGAGCATTCATGTTGGCAAGAAAAGAAATTTTCGAAGGTGAACTTTACATAGGTTTTGCTAGTGTATAGCATCGTCTAACGTCTCAGTCAATTAGGATTTTTTTTTTATTAGACGTTCAAAATAAGACATAACCAGTAGCATATAATTATTATTACAATAAGATGTAGATAAAGGTAGGTATAAGAAATAGTTAACGTTTTAATTATTCACGATTTCATCATTATAAGCCTACACTACACTTTAATTTTTAGGAGCATTCTCTCTGATGTATTATCAGTATTTTTTCGGTTTACCAATCAAAACAATGGATTTTGTCTACACAGATAAAGCATTATGAAAGTAGAAGTAGAAATCTAAATGTATTTATACTTTACCCTCCGTTGGAGTAACCGGTTCGAAAAAAATATTCGAAAATGGTTCAAAATAGCATCCTCAACATAATAACTCATTCTTTTCGCTAACCCCTCAACCCTACTCTGTTCGGAGTAGCGCTAAGGGTAATTAACTTCGAGGCTAATTTGATTTCGCTGTACGTAAGCTTTTTAACTTTCAATCAATCCCCTGTTTTTTTTTATCTAAACACCCTTCATAATGCCATTTGTATCTTAGTAAATCGATTATTTTATCTTTTTGTATCTCTTGTAAGTCTTTCCTATGGATTGATTGACCTTGACGTTGTAGTAGATGTCAAAAGCAGACTTTCACACCAAAGGTAACAGGTGTTTTTTTGAAAAATACGTTAATTTCCGTTAAAAACCGTTACGTGAGGTAATAGGGGTTGGTTTCTGAGATTATTGGAGCGTAACGTGAATGTAGTTGTGACGGAGAAGGTATTAAATGTGCGCGCTTGTGCGTTTGTGTATATGCGCGTACATGTGTGTGTGTGTGCGTGTTCACTATTGTGTGACGTAATTAAAAACATGTTCGGACATGTTGGGGCAATGTCAAATCCGTTGATTACCGTGCACATAATAGAGACTGACGTCATTTTGACAGGTGTTTTTGTAAAGGAACGTGTGTAATATATCCCGTACCCAGTTCGTTGCTGACCTATATTTTTACTATAACTTCCGTGTGCGCGTGTGTACGGTTGAAGTATTTTTAAAACCGTTGAAATCCGTTACGAGGTGATGGGTTTATTTTCGCGATAAATGTGTCAGTCGCAAAGACTGAACGGTGTCTTATCTGTTTGTTCTCCAGATCTTGACTGGTTACAAAATGTAAAAGCATGTTAATTTATTAAGATAGGTTCCGCGCTCGTGAGCTTGTGTGTACATATCATTGTGCTAGCGCTTGTTCCTCCAACTCTGTGTTTGTTGTAACAGGTATTTGGCCTGAATAAATTGTTTTTAAAAACCTAACTCTAGAGAATGATGTCATTTTGACATGTGTTTTTGAGAAGGAACGTGTGTATTATATCCCGTACCCAGTTCGTTGCTGACCTATATTTTACTATATCGTCCCTGTGTGCATGTGTACGGTTGAAGTATTATTTAAAACCGTTGAAATCCGTTACGAGGTGATGGGTTGATTTTCACCGATCGTGTAATTTATGTTAGCGATAAATCTGGTAGTCTTTGCCTGGACTGTCTCTTATGTGTTTGTTCTCCAAATCATGACTGGTTACAAAATGTAAAAGCATGGTAATTTATTAAGATAGGCTCCGAACCTTGAATATATAATTAATGTTCACCCCAAACACAGTTAACTTTAAAGAGTAGCGTATATAAACTGCAATAGCTATCAAAAAAGTAACATTTGCCCTTCAGATTGACTAGCGATGGACATTGCACAAGTGGGAAAAAGCAAGGCATTCGTTGACAGTTTCAGAGAGAAGGCTTTAGTTACTAGGAAGACCTCATTGGCAGGAGATATACTTCGTGCAGAATGTAAAATCTGTCTATCAGAAGAGGTTCAAGTGGTTTATTTACCCTGCAGATACGTTATTGCTTGTTTGCTTTGCGGATTAGCCTGCAAAACTTTGCTGTATTTGTAGAGAGACTGTTGACTCTGTTATGAGAATTTACCTTTCCTAACATTTGTAATAAATTTTTGTTTAACAACAATATTTCATTTTAATAGTATAATTATTGTAACTTATTAGTTAAAAAATATATATTATGTGTTGTAGAAAAAATGTAATTTTGTGTATGCTTTGACCAAGCCTAAGTCATTTTACACCTTTGCTCAACTAAAAATCCTTTATTTTATTAATATTCAAACAATACACACACACACACACACACAAACAAGTGTTGGGGATACCGGCTTATTAGCCAGATGTTGCGGCCAGCTGACAAGTATTATCATGCAAAAATTTTAATAAAATTTTAGAAAAAAGTTGTAATTTGGTTGAACCTGTTCGTTACGTTGTTATAAGCCATACAAGTATAAACATAGTACTCTATGTACAAATAAAATTGTTTAGTATAAGATCTCCTTTCATTATAAGTTACCAGGAATTAAAAACCAGTAATATAGAAAAATGAGTTTTTTATAGTAAATTCTTACTAAAGCCGACGAAGAAAACTTTTATTATATATATATATATATATATATATATATATATATATATATATATATATATATATATATAGTTAAAATTATCATAACAGTTATATAAATAAATATGTATATAAAAAAATAATATTTTCTCCCTCTGTACAGTATATGGTGTTTTTTGTATATTATTTTTGTTTGTTAATATTTAATTAGTTTCTTTTTCCGTTTCTAATTTATGAAACTGATAGTGGTCTATAACGTATCATTTTATTCATCTCTTGTAATGCTTCACTATTGCAATGAACGTTTTTTCTTATAATTTCATATACCTATTAAATTAATCGCTTTCCTGCAATTGGGCTAGCTCGTGTGTATGTGCTCGTGTGTGCGCGCACGCGCACGTTTGTGTGTGTGTGTGTGTTTGTTTTGAAATACAATGCAATTATTTACGTTAGGATTAATAAAACTCAGACTGACAGGTGTTGTGGGGGACGGGTAAAACTAGGTTTGATGAACTCAGAGGGGGGCAGATGTTGCACAGTATATGCAGGTATTAGCTCTATATAAACGAGCAAAACCTTTAGAGACTGTTCACTTCTATGCATGACTTTATAGAGTGAACACTATGTTCTTGTTAGCATTTTAAGATATTTCAATGTTTTAATATATTCTCTATTCCCTTGTATTTTATATAGGTTACTTTGGTTTTGCGAAAATATCGTTTGGTGCCCATGCCAGCTGTTCTATTGTGCGCATATCTTGGTCATATCTTATTTCCAAAGCATATAATCTGAGATAACATCCCTGTATCACAAGTTTTTGTTAGCTTGTTAACATAAATAATTATAATATATGTTTATTCCCTTGTGTATTTTCCATATACCACATTGGTTTACATTACATTGAATTATTTAATTTTGTGTGCAAGTTAGACTAAATGTTTAGATGTATTTTGTGGTTGCATGTTAAATTTTAAAGAAAATTCACGTACTTTTTCGTACTTTTATATTTCTATATTGATTGTAGTAACTATTATATATATTTATATATTGTCTTGCATTACTTTATATTGTTGTTTTTGTTTCCATATATATTTTGTATTTGTGATAGATATTTGTTAATAATTATTTTTATAATTATAGCATAAACACTGCACGATTTTCAGGTTAAAATAATTATATATTTATTTCTTCCAAGGTTATATAAATAATACTAATATTTATTCTTGTTTCAGCAGTTTTTTCAGGTTAAAATAATTATATCTTTATTTAGTTAAGGTTTTATATATAAATAATACCAATATTGATTCTTGTTTATTTTTCAGGTATTATAAACAATATTACTCCTAGTTTCCCTAATACTCCTTCCTCTTTCACGCACGCTAAGGCTATCTCCGGATAGTTTGTCTGGGGGCAACCCGGGCAAAGCGTGTTGTCTGGGACATCATTGTTTCTGTTCACTGGGAGCTTGATATCCAACCGCCCACCCAAACCCACCTTTTTTGTCTTTTCCCCGAGGTGAGTAAACGTAGCGGATGATTGGCGAGATGAATTTCGCGTCATTTGTTGCGTCACCCGGCTTCCAATAGTCATATAGCAAGGACAAATTCAGCATAGGTCTATTATTCACTTACACCCCTATCCCTCTAGGTTGCCGTTGGTCTATTCCGCTGGTGACGTGACGAATTGCGTTCCAGTCTAGTAGAGCGTCTAAGGATCCCTTTGTGCAGAGTGTTACAAGGAGGATATTCAGTACATTCTGCTTACAGTCACTCCTTCCTATTCTTTCCCATAGTTTTAAGGAAAATTTTTTTTAATATTTAAACGACCTTGACCCAGTTTTTAGCTAGAAGAAAATGCTTCACACATTTTCCAAAGCTTGGATTAAAGTTAGAATACATTCTGTTACCTCCTCCTCCGAAAAAATAATAATAAGTTCAATTCCCCCGCAGAGTTACTTCAATTTGTGATTTGGAACACTTCAATTCCTTCCACCTCCCCCCCGATACCTTCTTTACTCAACTATACTACTATGTTAAACCTCACCTACCTCTTCACATCCAAAACGTCATTCTCCCCCTCCCTTCCTAGTGATACAGTATAACCCCTCCTTCGTAATTGTATAAATAGCATAGACTAGCGACAACTTCATCATTTTGCTTCTCAATCTTATAGCTGAACAATGGGTCCAACTGTCAGGATTTCTACAGCTCCTCTAAAAATGTCCACCATACATAGGAGAACTGAAACAGCAAGCACTTCAAATACCGCAGTCTATCATTTCAACAATCTGGTTAAGAAGTTACTGCTAACAGATAGTCCTGTTAAAAATTGTAAAAACAAATCCTCGTATATTTTCCCGAAACCTATTGCAGCCAAAAAACTTGAGTTTTTACCTACTCTACCCTCCAATTCCCAAAAGCAATTCCGACTTTGTACATACAGATTTTCGAAAGGGATAAAGAGAGACGGAATAAGCAACGCTCGTATTGTAGGTGATGGTTTTGTACTGTGCAGCCGTCATCGCGAGCGTAATACAACAGGCCTGAAAGAAATAAAATCTTCCACAAATAAGACTTCAAAAAATATTTTGCGGAAAAGAAAAATATCCAGACTCAAAACTAACACCAAATATCGACTTCTATCATACTTGAACGATGATGAGGCCATCGTGGGAACTACAAAAGATGCCTTCATCATTAATTTCCCTTTTAAGAAGTTTAAAAAACAATCTGTTAAAGACGGATCGTATCTTGAAGTAAAGTTTGCAGATCACAACTCCAAAAAGAAGCTTCTACATTGGGTTAAAAAATAATACGATTCATCTTCTCAGCAACTGTTTCCTCATACACACCCTCCTTTCCTTCATTTGCTTTCCTTTCCCAGAATAGAGCAGCTGATGGGTTCGCCCATCAGCTGTTCTATTCTCTTTATTATAAAAGACCTTTACTACACAAGAGCAGCATGTTAAAGACGAATGCTAACCAGAAGTAAAGTTTGCAGACACCATCTCCAACAAGGAAATTCTGAAATTGTTGAAAATAATTAGTGTTGTCTTTCTCACTAAAGGTTTCCTCTTAAACGCCCTCCTTTGCTTCGTTTCCATTCAACCAGATTAGAGCACCTGCTCCTTCAATCTTAGTAATTACGGATGATCTTGAAAGAAATATATACAACAACAATGCTACTACATAAGAGCAGCATGTATAGGACGATAGCTTTTTATCTATTTATGCAACTTCATATTATATTATAAACTCACTATCTGAATTCTCAGTATTATTTTGTTTACAGGTGTGGGAATATGTCTGAGGAAAACCTTCTCGATGAAATAACCTCGCTTAGGAAATTGATAAAGTCAAAGTTTAATCGGTTTAAGATACGAAAAATTGAGAGCGAAAGTAGAGTACAAAAACGTTTACATTATATTATAGAACATATCAGAGAGTTGATTAAATCCGCTTTAGATAAAATACTGTCTGAAAAAGCTTCGTATAAATCCAAAACGCTAACCGCGTGTGATTCGGGAGAAAGTTTTTTAAAGTATAGTTTTATTCCTAAAGCGGTGTCATCTCCTACGACCCACTCTTTGACGGACGACACAGTGTTAGAAAGGGTGAAAACAGACCATACCTCCTTGTTATATCCCGAATTTATAGACTTAAATGTAATAGCTGAGACATCCGTTCCCCCAGAACCCAGTGTCGGCGAAGTTATATCAACTCCAGGTGCTTATGACGTAGCAACAGAGTGGTTAGAGGAGACTTTCGTTAATCCGCTCACTAAATCTTACATGAAGAAATTCATGAATGACGCTGCCGGTAATAAAAAGAGTATTGATCATACATACGGTTCACGTTTGGAGAAAGATAACATCTTTGTTGGTGACACGCAATTGTTGTTCGAAGAAGATGGTGGTCTGCGATTGGGTGATACCGTTTACAATCCGACTAAAGGATTGTATGAGCTTCTTTTCAAGAGAATACCGGATGATGACGTCTATGACGAGAATTATATCGTAGCCTATAAAGATATATTAGTCAAGACCAACGCTCATAGGATTGGATATTTGCGAAACAACAGGATTAATCGCCAAGTAAATTCCTTTAAATATAGGAGTGTATTAGCCCAAATGTTTCCCACAACATACTACGAATCAGGGATGGGATACAGCAATAGCAACAGCAGACACTTAATGATAGTTCCAGCTAAAGTGGGTAACTTTACTAAAACCCTTAAAGATATAAACATACTGAATAACGTAACACAGTTCTAGGCACTAGGTCAGTAAGTCAAGGTTATATATAGTTGTTAGAATAGATCAGCTGATGGGTTCACCCATCAGCTGCTCTATTCTTGGGAAGGGAAGGAAGCGAGGGATAGAGGGATGGGTGATACTGAGAGGATTGGTTTGGAAAAGGTTTTGAAATTTTCAGTACTTTTGGTTATTACAGAGAGCTTTGATCACTGGCGTCGAACGAAAGTCGTCTTCTTGCGGAGCATACACCGACACGCCCAGGATTGCTATTTATTGGTGTGCTAGTAGCCTGCGGTTGTTCATCATATGAATCTGTTGCATCTTCCGCATAAGACACTACAATTTCCTTAAACGAAGGATCACTATGGTCTTCATCGTCCTCAAGTGAATCAACAGTAGTTTGTAAAAAGTCTTCCAACTAGGTATTCATTACGGTTGTCACGTTTTGTATATCGACAGCCGTGAAAACAGCAAAAAGTTGTTGTTCAACTTCTTCCTCTGATAAAGTGGCTATCCACGACCATTCAATACAATGAATAGGTTGTTCTATATTCAGAGGAGCCATGTTAATTATAGTTAGGTTTGAACAGTTATAATTCGCTTGTTTGCAGTTTTTGCTCTTTTATACGTGCGCAATCATTTTTGAAAGGACGGTGATAGAAGGGTTGAGGGCAGATAGAGGAGGGGGCTAGTGGGGGTGGGAAACAAGGATATTGCTTTTTTAAATATATATTGGTGGGAGATGTAGTTCAGGATATATATATATATATATATATATATATATATATATAGGACATGCAGGATTTTAGTTTCATTTTAGTTTCTAACTTGAATTTGAGTAGAACAAATATACTAAAATGGAATCTAACAATGTTTTCTGTTGTGAAATTTGCAGAGATGAATTCAAAGATGAGGTACTGTATCTGATGCATTTTGAGTTATTTCACAGAGTCTGCACACAGGAAAATGAAGACAGAGAAGTTTACACAATTCCCGACTATGAACGAACTATTCCAGCTGATGGAGAAAGGAACACAGAAAGGAATAGCTTATTCTCGTGCGAGATTTGTGGAGAAGAATTCAACGACCGCTTACTCCTGTTGTCGCATGTTGAGATATTCCATACACCTTTTCTCGATCAAGAAAATAACGAATTATACAGCTTACCAGACTTGCCGGAAACTAGAAAGGAATCAGTAGCTGACAGAGCAACAGTCATACATTACGCTCCCCCAAGACAAAAGTTGAAACACGAACTTCTATCTCAAGCGTTACCGAGGTCATATGTTAAACATTTCCTCATAAGGAACGTGACCGAACTCTATTTGGACGATTACATTATTGAAGCGAGCGATGTTGTAGTGGAGCTGTTGAAAGAGGAGCTCATTCGTTTAAATTTTGTAAAGTTTGGACTTGTGATGGAGCCCGAATTTGTAAATGTGGAAGGACAAATATCTCATAGAGCGTTTATAACTAGGAACAAAAAAATTACTTTTGCATCAGACCTGGAAAACGTAGTCAGGGAATGTATGCAGGAGATTGTTTTGAAAATAACCGAACACGAAAGTCGTGGATTTGGATGGACATTAGGTAAAATTAAGAGTATGATGGTAAGAGTTCATAAACATGGGTATGGGGATCGTGGAAGTAGTTATATCCCGTTACCTAAGAAGATAGCATCCACCTTGTCTTGCATTCACGTCCAGAACTCCGACAACAAATGTTTTCGATACGCAATGCTAGCAAAACATGTTGATCCAAATCACGCATGTAGAGTTGACTACAAATACGATCAGATTGCCAATAAGTACAACTTTGCTGGATTGCAATATCCGGTCTCTGTTGAGGATATAAAACTCTTTGAAAAACGAAATCCGGGATTATCCGTGAACGTTTTTAGTCTCTACGAAAGTCATAATGTTTATCCGCTGAGAGTAGTAGAAACTGAAAATATTCGTCACACAGACTTACTACTACTACTCGATGGTGATGTGTCGCATTACGTCTACATTAAGAAATTTACCAGATTGGTAAGTGGGCAAATGAAAAGATATCGTAGTAGCGTGACGGTATGTAAGAAATATTTGGCTTTCAAATCTCTTTCAATGGAACTCGGAGGGCGACGGTGGTTGACCGAACACAACTGCTTATGCGGAGTACATGCCCCCGTTAAAATGGAATTACATCATCGTGATAAACGGTTTGTTTAATTCAACCAAACGAATCAGCTATACCGTGTACCTATCGTGATATACGCCGACTTTTGAATCTTTTTTGTTACCTATTAAAACGGTTATGGAAGATCCTGAAGACGTCACCAAACATTTATACCAAAAACACGAGCCTAATAGCTACTGCATTATGGTAAAGTCTACTTTAGACGAAAACCATCACACGAGGTATGGGTTAACATCAAAACCCCTTATTTCCAGGGGTTGTGATGCGGTAAAGAACTTTCTACAACAGCTGAAACTTGTTGCCGAGAATGTTGAAGGGATGTACTCAAATATTGTTCCCATGTTAGACATGAGTGAGGGCGAAATACTTGCATACACATCCGCAACTACTTTTTACTTGTGTAAAAAATCTTTTACCGACATAAATCATAAAGTCTGTGAAAATAACCATCTCACAGGAAAGTATAGAGAATCGGCTTGTAACTCTTGCAACATAAATTATAAGCTACCTAGTTTTATACCTGTCGTGCTGCACAATTTAAGTGGATGCGATTCCCATTTTATAATACATGATCTGAACTTATGGAAAGGACAAATCGATGTGTTAGCCTCGTCGAAAGAAAAGTTTATAAGTTTTTCGAAAAAGGTCGGTAAACTAAAATTGAGATTCATCGACTCCTATACGTTTTTACCTTCAAGCCTTATGAAACTTAGCAAAAATCTATCACGGAACGATCTGCTGGAGACGAAGAAACTTGTACCTGAAGGGAAGCTCGAACTAGTGTTAAGAAAAGCACCTTTACGGGTGGGCATTGTCGATGCTCTTGCCATCTGTAGGATTCGAATGGGTAGATCCAACTACGATAGAAGAAATTCAACATATCCCTCGTTACGGTTGTTTCGGGTATATTTTGGAGTTCGACTTTGAATACCCGGAGGCGCTCCATGATCATCACTACGATCTTCCTCTTCTACCAAAAAGCGAAGTTCCGCCTGGAGGTAAACACAAAAAGTTTTTGATGACTGTTGAATCGAAAGATCATTACGTTGCTCACTATTGGACCGTGCAACAAGCCATACAACTAGGACTTCGTATTACCAAAGTTCATAGAGTCATACGTTTTGCACAATCATATTGGTTAAAGCCGTACATCCATTCGAACACTGCCAGGAGATCCGTCGCTAGATCTGCTTTCCAGAGAGATTTTTTAAAATTAATGAACAACGCAATTTTCGGAAAAACTCTGGAAAACAAACGAAAAACATATGGATGTTAGGCGTGTTACAGACGAAAAGAAACTAATGAAACTGGCGAAGCGAGACAACTTTAATACGTCTATTATTATAAATAAAGATCTGGTATTGGTTTGTATTAATAAGACTAAGATAGTTCTCGACAGACCACTTTATATCGCTATGTCCATCTTAGAAATCTCCAAGACGCTCATGTACGACTTCCACTACGAAAAGATGGTACGGCGTTACGGAAGAGATAAAATCGGAATATCGTATATGGATACAGACGCGTTTCTCTACTGGATTCGAACATATGATCTTTACGAAGACCTCAAGACATTTCAACATAGAAAGAATTTTGATTTCTCCGAATACCCACTGCACCATCCCACTTACGACGGAGGCGTTATTAAAAAGGTTCTAGGTAAATTTAAGGACGAGCTAAACAGCATCCCAATCATCGAACTTATAGCGTTGATGCCGAAGATGTACGCTATGACTATCGCCGTAGGTGGACAGAACTGTGAAGAGGAGGAAGGAGTAAAAAAAAAAAGGCTAAAGGAATAAAAAAGTGCTACTTGAAGAAATCTATTATGTTTGAACACTACAGGAAATGTCTGTTCGAAAACGTAGAGTATAAGGCTACTTTCAACACAATTCGTAACTTCGGTCATGAGCTTTACACCATGTTAGTAGTAATGGGTATACTTTATCCCCCCAATGAGAGAGCAGTATTTGTTACCCCCACCCCTTCCTAAGCCCCGCCCCTTTTGTTTGATAGGTCGATGGTAGTGAAGATGGCGTCGACGCCCCGCCCCTGGTGCTGGTCGAGGAGCGGAAGGGCCATCTTGTTCTGGTTGTGAGGTGAGTTTGGAAAAAATATAATTCTTGGTTCGGGAATGGAACCTAGGACGTTTGGTTTGCTGGCGTGTGACGCTAGCGACTGAGCTACGAGTCGTTCAGTTGTGTGTAACTGTACGATTGGGGTACAAGTAGGTCTTGTGAATGTTGGAAATTTCGGTTGTATAAAATAAGAGTAATACGTGTATTTTAATAAATATGAATTTATTGTCTCAAAAAATGAAAAATAAAAATATATTGACAAGAACAAATACGTAATTTAAATACAATATTTATATAAATCTAACAATTATTTTAAAAAATAATAATATTAAGACTAGAATAAAAAAATATATTGACAAGAACAAATACGTAATTTAAATACAATATATATAAATCTAACAATTATTTTAAAAAAATAATAATATTAAGACTAGAATAAATACGAATAATAAAAATATATGAGCAAGAACAAATACGTAATTTAAATACAATATATATAAATCTAACAATAATTTTAAAAAAATAATAATATTAAGACTAGAATAAACTCATCAATACATATTTCAAATATAATATAATTAAAATTTTGCAATGATAAAACTAAATATAAATAAGAGTAATATATATATCACGCCCACCAACAGTCACACAAAAATATTTTTAGAAAATATAATACGCACAGTAGGTTAGCGAATATTGCGTTCGCGTGACTTTAAAATTCGGTGTAATATTTGTAGGTGACATCACAGCAACATCACAGTTATGCGATATCGAAGTCGAACTACACCATCAATTACTCCTCATCAGAATTGAACTACAATATAGGTCTATTCTAGAAACGAGTCTTTGATGGTGTGGGTCGATTGCGATAGTGCATAAATATGATGTTGCTGTGGGTGTCAGAGTACAAATATTACACACCCGATTTTAAAGTCACGCAAAACCAGCATTCGCATGTATCCTTGGCTTACTGTGGGTAAAATATTTTTCAAGGAAGACAGCTCCCGCCATCGCTGTCCTCAGTGGTGGCCATTCCATTACAACATGCCACCCCCAAGCAAACACACACACACAAATACGCACACAGTAAGTAGGTTAGCGAATGCAGGGACCGCGTGGTAATATAGGGGAAATAAAATAATTACGATTGGGATCTCAGCAACATCAGCAATTACTCACTATCAGAATTGAACTACAATATAGGTCAATTCTAGTACTGAATCTTTGATGACGTTGCTGTGGGTTCCAAATCGTAATTATTTTAATTTCCGATATTACCACGCAAGACCGGCATTCGCATGTATCCTGAGCTTACCGGGTGCGTAAGCTGCCTTAAGGGCTACGAAAGGCAGCTCCATCCATCGCTGCCTTCTGTGGTGGTCATCCATTACAACATACCACCGCCATGCACAAAGAAATGCGGGTATATATGGTATATATACCTCTTCAAATGAGAAAAACTGTTGGTTTTACGTGAAAATGAATGTAGGATGTAATATTTTAAAACAGGTGTCACTGCAAGGTTTAAAATACTGCTCACTATTATCATATTCACATGAAAACAATAATCTTACCGCTTAGAGAAGTGTTATTCCTCTAGACTCCGCATTTCTTCGTCAGTAGTTGACAATAAAGTTGTGACGTCAATTCCGTCCAGATCCTCGAGCGTGACTGGCAGCGGCTCAGGAGGTTTCTCAGACGTCATTTGTCTCCGTAAGTCGGATATAATATAGTCCACGATATCCAGGCTCTGAGCAATCACCTCATCTGCGGTGGACGGTGGTGGCTTGGATGCTGGTGGTTGGGATGCTGGAGGCAGAGATGTTGATGGTGGTGTCACCTCATCTGGCGCTGCGGTGAACGGTGGCTTGGATGCTGGTGGTTGGGACGCTGAAGGCAGAGATGTTGATGGTGGTGCCACCTCATCTGGCGCTGCGGTGGACGGTGGTTTGGATGCTGGTGGTTGGGATGCTGAAGGCAGAGATGTCGATGTCCAGGTATGCGCTGGTGGTGGTTGCTGGCCGTCGTACGGGCGGGACGTCCTCAGATACCTATCCCATGACTGGCTGATTATAATTCGACCATCGTTTGTGCATGGGAGATAGGATACTCCCGACGAAATATTTAGTGTCACCAACGGGTACCCCGCCGCCGTAGCCTCCGATCTCAGTCTCAGCATCTGACTGAAATACCGACAACACAATTTAGTAATATGAAAACACGGAATACTATAAAATCTGAAAGACTAATTCACATTATAATTTTAAAAATTAAGTCAATTTAATGAATAAATACAATGTTTATGAAAATATATGTCCAAAATAGGTAATACAAAACAAAATCTAGTGTAAAATGAAATGCTGAAAAAGAACAGCTACCTTATACTATTTTATTAAAAATCGATATATGTTTAGCACATAATATATCCAACTGTTTGAACTCGCTTAAAGTTAATAAAACACGACAGTATAATTATTTGTGAAATTTGTAAAAAGCAATATGAAATGAAGGTTATTCAAAATTAAACACACATATATAAAGTATTTTTAAATAAATATTCGTTGTCACTTACCTAAATAAGTCATTAGCCAAGCCCGGCAATATAGACCTGATCAGCTCCCTCAGCATGTCGTCGGTATAACAAGTGAGGTTGAATCCAGGCACCATCTCAAGCAACTGTGTCAGGTACCCTCTGAAGCTACTGTGAGAGATCTACTAGTGTGTTGTTGATATATACTCTTCTCCCCAACGTTTGGTAGGGGTATCAAGTTCTCACAGTTGGTATCCAGTTGTCAAGGTCTACTGGTTCAGCTTCCCACGCCTTCTACCGAGTTCAACAACTCTCACTGGCTCCACGACCGCAACGTCCGGTTCTCAAGGTTTACCAGTTCGCAAGCCTATGAAAGATAAACACGTATAGTGGCGGATGTGGGCGTTCTGCACACGCTACATACTTCAAGGCTAAGCGAGCACAATTGACAGGCAAACACATGTCCACATGGTAGACTTGCAACTTTCAATTCTTCTGCACAACAAATCTTACATTTCAAACGATCATCCTCATTACGTTGCACTGGATCACCGTCATCGTCGTCATCATCATCATCGTCATCATCATCATCGTCATCAAAAACAGTTCTAATATCGATATTCATTTCTTCTACTTTAAATTTTACAATCCATGCTAATTTACATTCATGAAACCATTCAACGTGTTCAACAAACGGGTCATCTGTAGGTTCCCAACCTTTGAGACTTCCCCCACAACTAAAACATACAGTATGGTCATCTTCTCCGGTGTAGAAAAAACCGGTCAAGCTTAGAGTATATGGATTCAATGTTTCGCTTTCCACACCCTTCCAATTACGAAAAGAGGATAATCTGCTGTTCGCAAGTGAATAACGTCGATGAACTGGGTTCTCAATTGTAAGAGAATCGGGCCAAACCATGTCTGTCTGTGGAATGACTGAAAATCTTAAATGTCTTGTATTCTTATACACTTTGCAGCGGCCAAAATGTCCGATGCAAAGAATCTGGGTAATTGTACAGAATACCAGAATCAAACCTAACCGGGTTAAATAATTGACTAAATTTATATATAAAAATTTTAAAACATTATAATAATAATAATATTAAAACTAGGGTAAATAATAGTAAAATGAAGAAAATTAGAAATAACTTTAGACTTAAAAAACATAAATTATAAGCAATAAGAAAAATTATCACTTCAAAGTGGATAGCCTAAATTATGTAAACAAAAAAAGACGGTAATTGTGTAGTATAACAAACTAGGCCTAGATGCCGGCTATTAAAATAATTGTACTTAAAAATAATCAGGAATAAAGAATGTAAATTAAGATGTGAGGAAAGTAAATTAGGCCTAGCTAGGGAAAATAGTATTTATGTAAAAGTAAAGATTAAATGTTAAAGTGTAATAGCCTAAGAAATTAGGTTATAATAGAAGAAGTCATATTTGATTTCGGAAAAATCCGCTTAGGGCATTGATTATAAATCTTGTCACTACGAAACGAAAGCGCTACAGTCGAACTTTGGATTAAGAATGTTAAAAAGTTAATTAAATTAAATGAGAAGAAATAAAGTCAAATATGTTATTAAATAAAAGGTAAAAATGCAAAGGACACATCAGAATACAGAAACGCCTTTTATAAAAAGGGAAACTAATCTTAGTTCAGAATTTCCGAACAAACAAAGTCAATTGCCATGGCAACGGCTTTCTGATTGGTCAAAAGTTGAAAAATGGATACTAGGGCATGGGAAGTTTGAAATTGGAGAAGACGGGCCTCACAAAAGGCACGCTATCCAGAATCAGAATGCATTAGGCTCTCAAAGCGAGCAGACGTGTTGTTGTACCATGCGATCAAGACAAGAAAAAATGTGCTAAAAACAGAGTAAAAAGTGCTACGATGTGATCAGGGGAAGGAAGATATATATGAGCAAGGGCTCATATATACCCAGAACAAAATTTCGACCACCAAAATGCAAAATTAAAGAAAATAAGAAGATTGACCGAAATTATGGAGAGACGCCTACCTACCAAGACCCTTGAAGCTGTAACAGGACCGACAGATGACAACATTAATGAAGATAAAAAGATTTCTACAGTACAAGGTTATATAATCAATTTAATTATTCTTTTTTAAATAACATTTTACTTCAAATTATATTAACTTAATTTCAAAATTAAATAAGATGGGAATAACCTAAGGGACTGATTAGTCAACTCTCTTAGGTTACCCAAATTTAAGTAATAATGATTCAAAATTGACTTTCCATTCCCATCGCTGTGGGAATGTATGGATTAAGTATAAAGATGTATATCTTATATGGCTTTTTCTAAGTGAATTTCTAATGAATAACTTCCAAAGAAGTTAATTGTTCAAGGCCTAGCCTAAAGGCATTACATAGTAATATTAAGTGTTTGAAAAAGAATCAGATTTTAAAATATGTTAAATTTAACTCTACTAATCAAAATTATATACAAAATTAATTATGGTAACTTTGATAATTTAAATTATATGTAAAATTAATGATAATAAGAAAATTTAAAAACAGAAGGAGATAATAATGTTTAGTTAAATGGCAAGTTGTATGAAATTTTGAAAAAATAATTAGTCAAGAAAATCCTGTGAAGTTAAATAAAAACAATAATAATTAATTTGAACCTTGGAACAAATAAATAAAAATGTATATTTTCCAATTAGCTGTGTTTTCATTCTAGATAAGATAAGTTCACTAGGTATCCAGGTATAGTCTTTAAATCACAAGTGTCTCTCAAAGATTCCACTACCCGAAAAGGAGCTTGAACAGGGCTTATCGGAGGCTAATTGGTTTTATCAAAAATTCAGGGGTTGGTTCCTCTGAGAGGTTTATTCCTTGAGGCACAGGTCTATGAAATTAGGTTCGTAGTCAATGGATAAACCATTACTTTCTTACTGACTTAGCAATTGAGGAAGAGAAATAAACAACGGCAAAGGTTATAAAAAGTAAGTCGGTAAGAACTTGTTCTCTGTGTCTCATACGGGGTTGAAACCGTCATCATTATGCCCACATTACAAGTTTGGAAATAGCCGACGCTATTTACCAGTGACTACCACAAAATGCAGTCCCTACGGGCAATCGACTTTCAAGTAGGGTGTTCCGACATTCAAGGTCGATTACCCGAATGAAAATGGCTCCAACCACCGCCATTTCCTGTAACTGCCACTCCATGACAAAATGCAGTTCCCAATGCAAACAGCCAAGAAGGTTTAGGAGGACTTGTCCTACGCCAGGGACCTTCAAAGGCAAAGCTTTTTTTTTGTGCTTTAAAAGTTTACCGGGAATTACCTCGCGGCAGGGACTTTTAAAGCATTTTTCTTTTGGTTTAGGGGGAGTTAACCCACGCCAGTGACCATCAAATTTGTTTTTTTTTGAAGCTTTAAAGGTTTACAGGGAGTTACCCCGTGCCAGGGACCTTTAAAACATTTTTCTTGAAGGTTTACGGGGAGTTAACCCACGCCAGTGACCATCAAGTTTTTTTTAAAATTTTTTTTGAAGCTTTAAAGGTTTACAGGGAGTTACCCCGTGCCAGGTACCTTTAAAACATTTTTCTTGAAGGTTTACGGGGAGTTAACCCACGCCAGTGACCATCAAGTTTTTTTAAACTCTAATACTAAGCGATAAGCAAAATCGTAATAATATCTTGCACTGCGCAGTGCACATTTCCAATCTACATAAGTGTTATGTTGCGGTAGTATGCACTTGAGGTAAATACGGCTGTTGTTTGCTAGACGAGTATTTCTCAGGCAATTCCATGACATGTGGAAATATTGAGCCTTTTCCAAACCTTTTGTGAAAATGGTTTAAAACGGTGTTAACATGTTTCGCAATATGTGTTCATCAAAAGGTATACTACCAACGTGCTAGCTGATATGATGATGGTTTGCCTGTAAGCAGACTTTTGCGATGACTCATTTAAATTATGAAATTTGTAAGGCGGTTTAAAAATGGTAACACTTTGATAGTGTTCGGACGGGCAATCGACATTCAAGGTCGATTACCCGAATGAAAATGGCTCCAACCACCGCCATTGCCTGTAACTGCCTAACATGACAAAATGAAGTTCCCAATGGAAACAGCCAGTTTTAAACTCTAATATCTTGCACTGCGCAGTGCACATTTACAATCTACATAACATAAATGTTGTGTTGCGACGGGCAATCGACTTTCAAGTAGGGTGTTTACCCCGACATTCAAGGTCGATTACCCGAATGAAAATGGCTCCAACCACCGCCATTTCCTGTAACTGCCACTCCATGACAAAATGCAGTTCCCAATGCAAACAGCCAGTTTTAAACTCTAATACTAAGCGATAAGCAAATCGTAATAATATCTTGCACTGCGTAGTGCACATTTACAATCTACATAAGTGTTGTGTTGCGGTAGTATGCACTTGAAGTAAATAGGGCTGTTGTTGTTGTTGCTAGACGAGTATTTCTCAGGCAATTCCATCACATGTGGATGGAACTGTCGCAAATATTGAGCCTTTTCCAAACCTTTTGTGAAAATGGTGGAAAACGGTGTTAACATGATTCGCAATATGTGTTCATCAAAAGGTATACTACCTTCGTACCAGCTGATACGGTGATATTTTGCCTGTAACCATCGAGCAGATTTTTGTGATGACTCATTTAAATTATGAAATTTGTAAGGCGGTTTGAAAATGGTAACACTTTGATAGTGCTCGGACACCACAGCCAGTTCCTTCACAACGTATTTACCTTCGTTGTCGACGAAGGCATGAAACTCCACTACTGCTTGAATGTTTGTCTGCCAACAAAAGTTTATACAAAAATTAATAATAATAAAAAATTAATAATAAATAAATTCGTAAGATATGAAGTAATTTAAAGAGCCGCTATGGTATGAAGTAACATACGAACGTGTACCTAGCAAGAAATATATAAATCGTGGAAAGTAACGTATATATATTATTAGGCATGAAACTCAACCACTGCTTGCATGCTTCTTGTACAAAACAACTTCCTCGTACAACTTGTCTGCCTCGGGGAGAGTACTGGACACGATCTCGTCCGTGGCTAGACACTCAATGATGTAAGACCCTAGTTGTGGTTCATTATAAAACAGTTCGCTGATGCGCCGGTTTACGAGCGGTATGGTATCCATTAATAAATTCCATTCTGGTAGGCCCAAGGTGACCCTGTGTTTTCCGTCAAACAATGCGATATAACGTTTACCGAAGACAGTCTTTATTGTGATATCGCCGTTAGTTAGTGTAAACTTACGTTGTTCTCCTTCAGGCAGCGGTAGTCGTGTCTTGAAATCATTAAAGTCGTTGTATGTGAAAAAAACAAATTTTCTACCAGCCTGTATAAGGACGCCTAGTTCGTAGACGGTGTGCTGAAAAAGCCCGGTCGCGACAAACTTCGTACACTGGTCATTCAGAAAATACACAGACTTTAGAAATATGCCCAACGGACGAGCGGTACGGTCTACATCCATCACGTCCATGACGACAACTGAGACTAAATGCGCACAAATTGGGTAATATATCACAGGGTGTGGTCACAGATTACGTAATCTTTTTAACAACACCTGTTAGCAGGTTATAGACAATATGCGAATCGTGAATAATCAAGCAGTAACCGGAAGTATTAGGCGGAATATTGGCAGACGCCTCGATTTCAAGTCTCACATCTACAGGCCCTGATTTTATCGTATCGTTTTGTTTCGAACAATCGATTACAAAAATCGGTGCTTTTTGCCTAAAGGTAGACAAGTCTAGACACGGTGATGGTTCGCGTGAATAATAGGACTGCTGAAATCTAACGTACATGTCATACAAAATATCCCTACAGAATATTATCGTAGGGAAAGTACTGAGAGTTGAGATACAATTTTACATCGGCACTTGTTTTAATCTTGTTTTTGCGATCGGTTTGCAACGCGAAAATTACGTAACGAGGTTTTTCCAGTTGCGAAGATGTCTTTACAGTCCAAGAGAGTTGTTTCGTGGCCGGTAAACCGGGATATTCTATTAGTTCCCATTTCCGGTGTGGTACGTGAACGGTGACATCGCGTTCAATCATTTTCAAAAGTTTCAATTTTATCGGATCGGCTACGGAGACGTGCGGAACTCGCCAATAGATAGTATTTATTTTCAGATCAATATTTGTCGCATCCGTGCTAACTATTGCGTTTAAATTTGAAGATGAACGCAAAAGGACAAGCTCCTGTTTCACGTTGACTACAATTCTATTGTAATCCTCGAAAAATCCCATCAACATACGCAACGGTATAACTATGTTGAACTCTTTACAATCGTTATTTGTTTTACCCACTCCTAGCCAACCGCAATTTCCGAGTTTATTTTTTTCGTGTTCGCGCAAAGAAAGCAAGTTCTTAATGGTGGTCGTTATACCGACATTCCTGGTCCTGTCTATTTCGTTGCCTCCGATTTCGTATCTGATATCGTCGAAAAGAAAAGCTATAGCATTATTTATCAAAGACACGTCAGCGGCCGCTCCTCCGTCTTTTGTCGCAGTCAACGTACCTTTTATATGCAGCGTGCTCTGAAAAGGTATCGTAATGACATCTTGTTGATGAATGGGAATACGAATTTCATCGTTATTACCAAACGTAGCGGAGGAGTACGGTCGATGAGTATGGTACTCCAGCCCGTTGAGGGTGTTGTCGTACTGGGCGCTAGAGTCGATTGCCGACTTTCATAGTGCACCGCACACCCTTTGGTCGCCAAAGGAAAAACAATCGGCTAGTTTAATAGGAACCAACGATTCCAAGTAGGCTCTCGTTACGGCATCATCTTTTTCTTTCGGCTCTCCGAGACCTCCCAAAGGCAAGCCTTTTGTATGATATCTATTCTTTATTCGAGTCAAACAGTTTTGTTCGAGATACGTTTTGGACACTGCGTCGTCGTCCTCAACGGGTTGACCTAGACCGCCTACAGAAAAGCCTTAAGTGTAGTATTTTTTCCTATCCTCGTCGAAACATAAACATTTTTTCGCTATCGTACCCGCATTGACGGCACGCTGTCCTCAATAGGATCACCAACATTGCGCAATAACTTGCCTATCGCGTCATATTGATTACCATCGGGGGTCAGACCTATCCCGTGCTGATGATGATAGGGATGGGGAGCGTTAACCTGGTCCGAAAAACGTCCAAACTTATCAACGCTCATCTTATTAATGTCCTAATTTTTCTATTTCCACTGCCTTTTATAAGACCCGCTTCCCTCAGCTCTTCTATAATGGAGGCAATTTCGTTCTCATGGCCCGTATGACCTACCTCTTGAGACGACAAAGTAGTCGTAACCTGTCACAGAGTTCGTTAGGTTTGTCCCAATACGCATAACCTTTACCGCTATGCAAACCGGTGGGTGGAAATAATCTCGATATAATTGCCTTGTACTTGGTGGAATTGCTAACACGGTTTATGGCTAAGAGCGGATTATAACTTTTCTTATGAGCATTTGTTTTTATACAGATTTGTCTATATGTGTTCAGGTCGGCCTTTGTGTATAAATCTTCGTTGGGTTTGCGCATAAATAACAATTCATATAGCCCTTCGGTTCCCTTGTAAGTGTCTCCGTCGATCACGATGTCACCGTTTTCGTCGTCAAACTTTATATACTTATCACCTATCATAGCAATACCATCCACTATTCGAGGACCGTATGTGTTATCAATTGTATTCTTATGGTCTTTAATCATTCTCAACATATAGGTCCGCGGTAGGGAATGTTTGAACAAATCGTGGACATAACGAACACTATCTTCCTGACCTGTCGGCGTTGATAGTAGCTCTTTACCAACAATACTTTGGCGCAACGGTGTCACTGAAGGTCCAAGCTCACCTGTTGATTCAGCTATTACGTCGGTATTGATGAATTTCGGAACATGGGATAGTGAAGCATCATCTTCCGTGTCTTCTTCCATCTCTTCTTCTTTTTTAATTTCCATTTTCGGCTGTGGACGACGAATTTTCGAAATTTCCTTAATGATAGGGCTATACTGTTTAGTCAAAATCCGTTCAGCATCTGCATCGCCGAACTTTATCTGCAGATACTTTCTCTTGATGTTCTCCCTCAAACGGGCGATCTCAGAGATAACTTGCTCCTCCTTTGGTGTCATATTGCGAAATGAACAGTAATTCGACTATCAAATAGCTTTTAAGACAGTTCCAAAGATCGAAAAAACACAGCATAACGCTTTTCACGCAATAGGTACTGTACAACCTGCGATGCGGACGCTTTCATCAATTTCGAGTTGCTCCACGATAAACCTCGACAGTATCTGTACATGTTGTTGTCAAAATATGGTATACTTTCCATCTTCTTGGCGCTTCTAAAGACGAAGGTACGTTTTATATTTTCACGCCATTGCGGTATTTCGGCTACTATTAGGTTATCATCTCTAGGCATTTCCTGCATGTACCGTTTTAGCGTCGGTATAGAGTTTTCGAGAAGATAACTATTCAAAAGCAGAAACTCATCAGTATTTGCCCCCGTGTATGTGCACCACATTTGAAGTTGTCTACGATCGACAACAGTATATTTTGATCCGTCAAAAGACAAGCCGAAATGATGACACTGATTAGGCACCGTCGGCAGGGCGGCCTTTAGAAATTCGGTTGTAAACACACCTTGTGCCTTATTATTTACAGCCTCGTAAAATTTACCTCTACTGCGTAAAGGTAGCGACGAAGGTCTAGGACCGTATTTCACATTGTAGCTAATGTCTACACAACACTTTACACTGCTGATAAGCTTGTACGCCTTTATAGGACCGACTATGGGAATTGTCCTTTCCGTGATTACTACACAACGGGACGCGTACGGCAATGAACAGCTGTACTGTAACATGTCGAGGTATACTTGCGTGTACTCTATGCCTCCGTGACTGAGAGTCAAAGTCCGATTGAAAAAATCAGGAAACGGTCGGAATCTGGATACCAAGTTTTGTGGATGCCGAACAGTTCCTTTCAGCATGTGTTCATTGTATATTATCAATTCAAATGGTACACCTCCTTTATCACATTCGTGCATGAACCTAATCCAAATGTCTCGATTATAAATTCTATTTGCGGATGTGATCATTAACAGAATTATAGGCGGTAAACTCTTGCTGTACGACCCGAACCGCTTATGTCTCCAGCAGCGTCTATTAAATACATGTCCATGTCTATTCGTCCGGCTACAGTAGTTCCCGCAAAACCTCTTTTTATCGGGATAATAGAAACAACACAAATTTGATTTTGGTGTTTTGGTAGTGCCGCTATTAGCATATGGCGAAATATCATTATAAGTGTATATACGCATTATAAATCTTTTACGAAGGAATCGAACCCGATTCTGTATCGACCCTGATCTATATCGCTGTCTTTATCTATTACTATAAAACCGAATTTGTCTTTCCAGGCTGTTGCACAGAGCTTTTTGAAAGTGTTAAACGACACGTCCGTGCCTACGTGATCCGAATGAATGTGTCTTAAATTCATATCGTCCTGTTTAAATACAACAATCAGATTGGTATAGTCTCGGATTAAATGTTTGGGAATCCTACTGTACGTTTGACCGAGATAAAAAGAGTCAATTGAGCTATGTCTTCCCATACTGAAATAGTTACGTATGTTATCATGTTTTTCACACTGTATATCGTCAAAAATCATAATGGAATTCGGTTCCGCTTCATGTGGATTTATGATGTTGTCGTTATCACTGTACGGAAAATAACCGATACCCGATTCTTCCATCACCTTAGACAGAAACTTATATTTCGGTTGGTGAAGTGATTTTGAAAAAATATAAATGTTGGCGAACTTCAGCCCGTTTGCCTCGAACAAAAGATTGAAAATTACATTTGTTTTGCCGCAATTTGAAGGACCACACACAATTGCTCTAATAGTGTTGGGCAATAGGAGACTGTGACGAATTCGTTTCTCCTTTTCACCTACATAAGCGTCGAAATTATGTAGCTGCATCGTATATGGAGCAATCACTACACGCATCTCGAAAGACGTAACCAGAATGAATCAATTGTGCGAAAGACTTAATATTTATTTTCGAAACATATATTCTATTGCAGTATAAAGAAATTGTGACACATTGTCTCTGCAACTAGTACTTTTCCAATCGCATGCTCGTGGTCGGATGCGGACAAGGTCAGTTGGGACAAAGCACGCATTTGCGCTACGACCAGTACTTTTCCATTGACGTCAGCGCTTGCACATGGCCGGATGCGCATGGGCGGCTGGCCGGATGTGGTAAATTGTTTCACAGTATAAGTTTATTTTTATCTACCCACGAGTTGTGGGTTTTATCGAAACCTTGCCATTTCACAAGAACCTTATCTCCTTTCCGGCGCAAAACTTTTTCCACCAAATAAACGTCGCCAACATTTGTTCGACTTAATTCTTCAGCATAAAACCCACCTTTTAATATTTCACCTCTCGAATCTTGTAAAATCTAGGTTTTAGGTGAGGACGGTACAACAGCGAACACGGTAAATACTTCTTGCGTCCAGTTTGGATAAAATCCTTTTGAAAAAACATTTTTGTATTTGGATATTCTAACTCTATCGTCTACCTGGAATGATCGCGATTGAGGTATAGTACGACTATTTACTTTCTCGTTTATTCTAGCCAACAGCATTGCTTCATGTTTTTTTCTCACCTGACACGGTTTCATACCAATAGTACTGTGTACGGTTTTGTTGTATGACTTCACAATATCATCTAAAAAATCAGTCCATTTATGACTACCCCGAGCCGTAAATTCTAACCACATTTTACTTTTCAAAGTTCTGTTTAACCTTTCTACGATGGAAGCTTTTTTCTCGGTGTAAGTGTGATAGTGATTAATTTTATAGGTTTTCAATAAGTTTTGAACAGATTTGTTAAACCATTCTTTACCCTGATCGGTCTGAAAATGCTTCATACTGTGTTTCTCTAGTATAGGCTTTAATGCTGAAGCTACTTCGGAACCGGTTTTAGATTTTATCGGCTCCGCAAACGCAAATTTTGATAAACAGTTAATCATAGTCAATATATACTTATAGCCTTTGTTTTCCTTTGCATAGGGAATCATCTCAACTAAATCAGCTTGATAAAGATCGTTTACACCTTTCAAAGTAACACTACGTGTTTTAAAGTTTCTACGAGCCGGCTTATGAAGCTCGTTAGCAATAGCACGTCTAACGTTCATTTCAAAACTGACCACCCTGAATATACGTTTGGTACTTTTAAACCAACTGACTAGGTTTCCATCAACACCCAGGAGGTACAGTCCGAAGTCGTTCTTGTTTTTGGAAGCGTACCCGGGAAGCATACCAAGGCCTATCCTCCCAGGCGGTCAGTTTTTGTCGTTCAATTTTACTTTAAATCCCATCCACACACACATTCAGTCTTATAGACGATTAAGTCGAGACAGAGGACCAGTCAACCTAGGTTTCACACACACACACACACGTGCAACAAATATTTTATACCTTTTGTAAAAAGGTATTTTATTCAATACAAAAACACAATCTGTCTGACATTGCCACAACAGAAGCTATGTTCTTTTGTTGCTACAACACTTAGCTATTCACACAGCCTTATAGGCGTTTAGACCGTGACAGAGGGCCCATTCATTCAGCCTAGGATCTCCACACAGCATAGGTCATACAAAAATTAAAATGGAACGACTTGATTTCACAACATAATACCGTTCAGAATGATGAGAATCATTCTAGGCTTGGAACCTTACAGTACCCATAAGGTAGCGTATCAAAACCCCCGTTACGTTTTCTTTTCGCACCTGTGGTTCTGAACATTTTTGTTTCACTTACAGTAATAACATCATGATCCTTTCTGCGACGTATACGCGGTTCAGTGACCATTATGCTATCCTCCTCTGTTTGTTCATTCAATACTAATTTCTTTAAAGAATCGAAATTCAAATAACCCGAGGTGCGGAGATTTAAAGTCAGTCCTTTAATTTTGCAAACTGTAACGGTTTTGTCATTTTCTGGACACATTACCTTGTAACCGTACGTTTTCGGACCTCCCGAAACAAATTCTGTTATATATGCAGAAGGACCATAGTCTGCCAGTTCGTCTGTCATCTGTCCCAAGTAGTCTCCTGTCGATACATCGTGCGTACCGTCTTTGTGGAGATAAATTACACTATCTATGTCGTAATAGAGGACCTGTGGTCCCAACACGTCCAAATACTCATAGAGCTTAAGACGAGCATGGGCTGTAGTAAATGCAGCGAGAACGACATTTACTGTTGGTAGTACATCACAGGTGTTGTCGGTGTAGCATCAGTTCACTACGACAACGTCCTCGTTAACCTCTTGTATATTGTTTACATCAACTGACGGTGACGTTAACAAGTTGAACAGTTCATTCGGCTCTCTTACTATTGTAGTCTTTGGCTGGTTTTCACGTTGTCCAAACTTACCCCAAAAGGAGTTTAACATTAGTTTAGCCAACGATCTGGCACCAGGATTTTTTTCAATTTTCATCGGGTCAAGTCTAAACCCCTCGTTGTCGAAATAGCTTTGGACATAGTCTATTTTGTCTTGTTCAGTACGACACCACTCTGGGTAACCTGAAGCCTCCTGCTTTATTTTTAAAAATGTATTAATATAGTCGGTAAACAGTCCGTTCCCTTTGTCAAATGAAGCCATTTCGTATTGCCGGAGCTCATACATTTCCAATATCACGTAACCTTTCTGCACAGCTTTGCGTATCTCGTCCATAGTCTATGTTCCTGTCAACGTATGTTCGTCAAGAGAGTGAGTACAGTCTCCAGGTATAAGGTTCTCACCACATGTACGGCATAGGATGAACATCAATTTATCGTTCATCGTGACCGGCAGCACTGGATGATACAAATCCCGAGGAGGTAGGACTGTACATTTCAGGAGGCCGTCAGCAGACATTCCTGCGGCTCTACACTCATTATTACCGACGTGTATTTGCGGATGTCCTATCGGATATTCTCGGTACTTACACACCCAGGGGTACAAGGAGCAAACATCAATGTACCGAATCTTCTCGTTCTCCTGACACATATGGTACGATTTTACATTCCCCGTACGACCGCCGAAAAACGCATCTCAAGGGTTTAGTGGTGTGAGATGTATTAGAGGGTGGGAATCAAGGTATGCCATCCTTTTGTTTATTTTTTTCATCCTATAAAATTCACACTCCCACAACTCGACAACATTATAATGACGGGACAACTTAGCCGTCTTAGCTTTAGTCCTGGTCAGTCGAGCACTATGAGTGTCTGACGGGTCGTCGATTAGAGGTGAATCACGCCCAAATGTGTAACAGTTTGGACATCCGTGCCAGTAACAGCCGTGAAATTCATATACGGTCTTCGTTTGGTCACATAGTCCGTCAACCTTTATACCATCTACTTTAATTTCCCGACCTCTACCAGCATGCTCCAGTCGATAGCCTTTCTGGTCTTCTATCCATGCGAGCCACTGTAGAGCAATGGTGGACTGCTTATCGACGAGTCTGTATCCATTCTTTGGCAGTATGCCTATTGTGTTTGGCTTGAGAAAATTTCTTCTGAACGCTAGGCTACACGCGCTAGCAATAGTGACGGCCTCGAGAAACGGATCTACATTGCATTCCTGCAAGAACGAAGCACGAAACTTTATACAGGCTTGAGCTAATATATCAACATCAGAGAGGCAATATTCGAATATTTCCCTTTGAAAATTGAATACATAACCGCTGGAGACCTGTTCATCGTACCACTGTAAGAATTTTGTATTGTTCTTTTCGAACATTGAGTCAGGACAGTAGTATTCCTTTGCTGGAATAGGACCTACATAATTTTCATTGGCCACTGTGTTGAAAAGGTGGGGAAAGTAACCCTTCTTATTTTCGGGAGGTAGGTCGAACGCTTCAGGGAGTTTAGACAATGCCATTGGCATATAGTTTAGAGAATCGATAAACTTTACGTTATCGATCTCCATCTTTATAATCCTACTTCCACGCATTATCAATTCAGGTGTAAACTGAGTTTCTTCCAGAACGTACTTCAAAAGGAATTGGAAATCAAATGCCTGTCCATTATGAGCGATAACGCACACCTTTTTAAACGTTTTACGCGCATCCATTATGTAGGCCATGAACCCTTCAACTGGACTCTCTTTAAAAACACGAGTTCGTGGCGTACAATTACGGCAACGTTCGCCATTTACGCATTTCCAACAGTACTGTTGAGAAATGCATAAGTTTACCCTGTGCACGTGAGTGCTATCAAGAACTTCGTCTTGACGCGTTTCCAGGTCGAAAAATAGAAACATGAAATCTTTAACTGGAGGCTTTTGTGTATTGATTTTCATGTAACACCGATGGTTAGCCGGCTTGTACTCTAAGCACATTTTACAATAAACCTCTCCACACTGATGTGTGCTTTCACGGTCTGTAGTAAATATTACCTTCTCACACATTAGACATTTTCTAATATACTTGCAAACGCTTACGGAATGTGTGTTGTAACATTGCTGGTTCATAAATTGACGGTTACAGTCACCGCATTGAATACCACCGTTGTCGTCTAGCACACACGGTGGAGTCCGTTTACATGAATAACAGGTAGCTGAACATTTGTGTTTGCCTAAAGTGTTGTACGGTGTCCGACATGCTTCACAGTAGAAATGACACGCAAACGCGCTAGTTAAACTGGTAATCACATTAAAATGGGACTTGTGAAATAGCAAATTTATTTTATACTTGGGATTGTTCACATTACCTTCAAAAAACACATGCCTACCTCTACTACCGTAACTGTACACCGTGATTTTATATTCAGTTAAATGATTTTGAAACGCTTGTAACTCATTCACACCCGCACCTGACTCGGTAATTTCTACATTAGCGTCAGCCATTAGTTGCTGTGCCCTAACGGTCTGTCGTTTACCTTTGTTCTGTATTATAGCTTTATATTCTTTATCATTTTGCGCCCGAGCAATGCCAACCACAAGAGCACAAGGCAAGCCCAAAGCATCTTTATTTTTAATTACAACGATTCCCGTTCTGCTGTGACACTCTTCGCCAAAGTTATTGTAAATCCCACGCCTACTTCGACCCCGCCCTACAGGTACTCTAACCTTGGTACACGATACCTGGAAGGTATCACCTGACATAAATCCCTCAGCGTTACTCTGGATTATTCCACCAAAAACGTCCCAAAGAATGTCTGACGTTAATTCTGAAGCAGGTCTGAAGGCTACGTACCCAGGTGTACGATTCTTAAAGTTTATGCTAGTCATAGTAAACCCAAGTCGATCTTCGTCTGTTGTACCCCTAGTCACAGATTCAACCAACTCTTGAAGTCCCTGTCTAACACATTCAATCTCTCCTACACCTTCAGGGGGTGTATTGAATTTAAAAACAATTTTATTTCCGTATAAACGGAATTTCTTTACATAGGTTTGCACATTAGAAAAAATATACACGGCCATAATATAGGTTTTATTTTAAGAAGTCAAATTAGAAACAGAGATAGGATAACAATCACACTTACCTCTTTGCAGTCAGAATGAGACCCGAGTATACTGTGCTAACTGTTATATAGCTAACTGTTTATTAGAAACAGAGATAGAATAACAATCACACTTACCTCTTTGCAGTCTGAATGAGACCGGAGTATACTGTCCTACCTGTAATATACGGGTTTATATAGCAACCTGTTTAGAGTGGGAGACATAGGCCAGCGATTTCTAATCCTTTCACTGCACGCCACAACCGCGAGTGGGAGTGAAAGTTCAACGATTTCACACGGCACAACCTCGATTGTGGGAAAAGGTCAATGATTCCTAAACTTTCCGTTGCGTGACACAGCCGCTTTGGGCAACTACGGGAACTACACAAAGGACGCGTGGGGAGTTGCACAGTATATAAGCCGGTACCAACATACAGAGAGCATCAGTCTTCAGCGCTTTGCAGTTAAGTGCGTTGTGTGTGTTTTATCTTAATTATGAATACTGCAAGTCAGCTCTCCGAAAATTCGACAGTTAACCGGTCCAATGCGGTTCCGGTTTACGAGCGAATTTTGGCGTCGTTAAAGTCGTTGGCGTTGAATAAAGAATACGGCATTATCTGTGCGAAACTCGTAACAACCGTTCATGGCTCGTCTATTCAGGTTGACTTTGATGACGACGATATAAAAAAGACTACTTTTTTTCCGAAACGGTATACCGCTATAGTGAAAGATTCCGATCTTCCGGAGTTGGAGAAATGCAAATTTCTCATTACAAGTCATGTCGGTAAGACGGTGATAATGGAAATACGGCCGTAAATCTTATTTATTTTCAAGGGGGTGACATATTTTAATGGAGTGGTCACCACTGATCACAGCGTGGCTGGAGCTGTTTTCACTGGGACGAACTATTAGAGTTCGTCCCACGGGGAGCTGGCTTGAGCGGTTCCGGTTTACGAGCGAATTTTGGTGCCTTTAAAGTCGTTGGCGTTGAATAAAGAATACGGTATTATCTGTGCTCGTAACAACCGTTAATCTGTTCAAGTTGACTTTGATGACGATATAAAAAAGACTACCTTTTTCCGAAACGATACTGCTATAATGAAAGATTCTTCCGGAGTTGGAGAAATTTCGGTAAGACATGGTGATAATGGAAATACGATGTTTTCACTGGGGCGAACTATTATAGTTCATCCCACGGGGGGAGCTGACTTGATTACCGAATACTCTTTTAAACAAATACTTAATTATCGATTTATTTCAGAAACACGATGACCGATAGACGAAATCAATCAGAGGTGAGTATGAAATAGCGTGTTTTTTTTAGTTAAAGTTTTTATGTTTCGTTATTGCAATTTTTCATTGGTTTTCAGTCTAATGACACAACAAACAACGATGATTCTAGCTACGATGAAACGGGCATTTGGGAAGAATTAGACAATCATACTAACGAAATCGATCGTAACAGACGTAGCCCATCAATATTACGAAGGGCTGCATGGACACCGTACCATAGACGCCAATCGATGGTTGATCACAGCAGGGAGACTACGTCACAGGTAATTATAAACAATTTAGATTATTAACAGTTTCATTTTCATATCTAATAAGCTTTTTTCCTTTCAGGAAACAAACATTACGACTCCTCCTAGAGTATCTTTGACTGATCGTAGCAACACCGCCCACCCAACATCGGTGATTATTAATGAACTGCCTTTACTGTTTCCAAACAATTTAGATTATTAACAGTTTCATCTAATAAGCGTTTTTCTTTCAGGGAACAAACACTCCGTCTAGAACCAGAGGACCTTTGGCTGATCGTAGCAACACCGACCACCCAACACCGGTGATTATTGTATTCCTAATAAATTATTACTGTTATCTTCTTATTTTTCATTACTAAAATAAATTGTATTTTATAGGCTGCATTATTAAATCACGTTGTAAATAGACTCAGAGATCGAGCGTCTCATTCGGGTGAACTAGAGGAGGAATTGCAACACATACAAGGACACGAGCATTCTCGTATTGACTGTTTCCTTTGCTTAGGAAGTAGGACAAGATATCCTCCTCAATATTCAGTAAGTTTTATTGTACGATGATAATAGCTGTACTATCAAAGGATTATAAATGAATTTCATTTCTAATTAATTTTCTTAGACGGCTGTGGGAAATGCACGTGCAACTGCAGCTCGTAACGTATCGGCTGATGCACTGCAGATACTAAAAAGGCTAGTATCAGACTTAGAGACAGCGTTTCAAAGAGACGGATATGAACAAAACTTCTATGCAGTCGGCGTATGGAGGATCATGATGAGCGATCTGGACAAACTTCTTGAAGAGGGCCGAAGAAGAGTGGCTGTCGCTGAAGCGGAGGCTATAATGGCCGATCGAATCCCTTCATTCGTAGCCGTAAGTGTTACAATTTGTAAAAACTGATATTTATGCTATTCATTTACAATAATATAAATTATCTTCTTTGTTTTGTATGTTGAAACAGAGAACATCAGAAGAGCAGAACGACGGAGACCGAAACAGCGGCTACCGTATAGCAGACTGCACTGTCTGCTTAGAAAGACCACCATGCACTGCCATCATACCCTGCGGTCACGTGTATTGCAACGAGTGTGCGGAAAGGGTGCAGAGGTGTCCCATATGCAGGAAACCTGCTGACAGACGCTACCGACTATTTCTGAACCTGGAATAATTGTTTAAATTATCATAGTATTCGTTAATGAAGTCTTCCCTCTAAATTCAGACTTAAAATTATTGTTAGATTTATATATATATATTGTATTTAAATTACGTATTTGTTCTTGTCAATATATTTTTATTTTTCATTTTTTGAGACAATAAATTCATATTTATTAAAATACACGTATTACTCTTATTTTATACAACCGAAATTTCCAACATTCACAAGACCTACTTGTACCCCAATCGTACAGTTACATACAACTGAACGACTCGTAGCTCAGTCGCTAGCGTCACACGCCAGCAAACCAAACGTCCTAGGTTCCATTCCCGAACCAAGAATTATATTTTTTCCAAACTCACCTCACAACCAGAACAAGATGGCCCTTCCGCTCCTCGACCAGCACCAGGGGCGGGGCGTCGACGCCATCTTCACCACCATCGACCTATCAAACAAAAGGGGCGGGGCTTAGGAAGGGGTGGGGGTAACACATACTGCTCTCTCATTGGGGGGATAAAGTATACCCATTACTACTCATGTTACAACGCAAAAGATCACTATCATCAAGAGACGACCAAAGAAAAATACTTTCAGACTGCATAAATACGTTACCGTACGGACTTTATTCCTTGCGAGATATATCAGAATGTTAACGTAACAACAGTTATATATAAAACATCTAAATTCTATTATTTGTTTCCTATAGTCACTAACGGTGACGATGGAGTTGAGGGAAAAGATTGTACGTGAATTACACGCACCAGCAAGAAGAAAATTTCCTAGACGAAATACTAACTTAAAAGGACTAGACGATAAATTTTTCCAAGCTGATCTTGTAGAGATGAGACCATACGCTAAGGATAATAAAGGTTTTAATTACATACTTACACTTATAGATTGTTTTACTAAAAATGCGCACGCTATTCCATTAAAAAACAAGTCTTCGGAAAACGTTGCTAATGCTGTAGAGGGGCTATTGGTTCAAGAGAGGATTAAGGAACTGCAGACGGATGACGGTAAAGAATTTTTCAATAATTCATTCAAACAAGTAATGAAGAAATATCGTATCAACCATTAATCTAGCAGGAGCGATATTAAAGCTGCAATAATAGAACGTTTCAATAGAACGCTAAAGAGAAAGATGTACAAGGTTTTCTCAAAAAGAGGATCATACGTCTGGCATGACGTATTACCTGTTTTGATAAACGAATACAATAATACGGTACACAGAAGTATGGGCATGAAACCTGTAGACGTTAATAAAAAGAACGAACGAAAGGTGTTTGATCGTATAGTCCGGCCAACAAAACCGCATACGGAAAAACGAATGCCGAAAAGGTTTTTCCTCGGTGATCAATTGCGTATTAGCAAACACAAGCGCGTTTTTACCAAAGGATACCTACCTAATTTTTCGAATGAAGTGTTTACAGTTTACAGGATACAACCGACGTTTCCTGAGACTTATCTTTTGAAAGATCACAAAGGGGATATCAAACAAGGTGGTTTCTACGGGCACGAGCTATCACCGTCTACAGTTGGAAACGTATATTTAGTTGAGAAAATACTCCGAAGAAAGGGCGACAAAGTTCTTGTGCGTTGGTTAGATTTCGACCGCAGCCAGGATACGTGGATAAATAAAAAGTATTTAATTTAATAAAGGATGTACAGTATAATATGAGTCTGTAAGCAGGCAAGAAATGGAAATATTGGAGCAAAAAGATAAATTTGTTGGTCAAAATATAGATCTTCTGACTGCTGATAAAACCACCAACAGTGAAGGGAAACACGGTTCATTACTTCCTGACACTGTAAGATGCATAGTCTCGGGGCCATCAAACTGCGGGAAAACAAACGTAGTGTTTAACCTGCTCACGCAAGCTAACGGACTGCGATGCAATAATGTATACATATTTTCCAAGTCGCTCAACCAACCAAAGTATCTACTTTTGGAAAAGGTTATATCCGAGGTGCCAGGAGTCAATTGGTTCAAATTTGATGTAAAAGAAGAAATCATGGGACCAAGTAAAGCTCGACCGTATTCTGTATTTTTATTCGATGACGTTAGCTCGGAAAGACATCATCACATAACCACGTACTTTGCCATGGGGCGACATAAAATGATAGATTGTATTTACATAGGGCAAACCTATAGCAAAATCCCTAAGCAGCTATTACGAGATAACGCTATCTCATTATCATGTTCAAGCAGAATGAGACTGACACGAGACACGTATACAACGATTACGTAGGTGCTGATATGGAATACAACAGATTGAAACAGATATGTTCTACAGCGTGGAATGATCATTTCGGATACCTAGTAGTCGATAAGGAGCGTAACATCGATGAAGGTCGATACAGACTGGGATTTGACTGATACGTTGTAATAAACTCGCAGAGCGATTTACAATGTTAACATTACGATACAGCTATTCAACTGGATAACGAGCGATAAGTAAATACATGGAGAAACAAAGGAAGTTGGTAAACGAAATTAAAGTGTTGAGCGATACCATCAGAAAAAAATGAAGCCTTGAAGTTAGGCATAAGCGAAAGGGATAAATACTTGGAGACCACTTTCAAACCGATAGTAGAACCGTTATAGAAGATATCTGAAAAACTCGGTGAAAACGCATGGATTGATGGTGACGCGCAATACATAATACCCTTTAAACAGGAGTCGGGCGCTGAGATGACGGACACATCAGCAGACTATGTAACGGATGAAGATGATGGAAGAACGTCTGTTCACGAGTCAACTAAAGACGTCAGTATATTGAGCGATAATATATCGAGTAAAGGTCCGATGGGTAAAAAGTATTTATTAAAGATGTTAGATTCAATGTCTGATACAAGCAGGAAGAAACAATACCATACGTTCGGCGCTCGGTTGGCTAAAGACGGGACATTGGATATAGGTGACGCGAAATTGGAGATCACCAACAAAGATAACATACTGGTAAAGAATAAAACTTTTCGAGGTACGCGCGGTCTGTTCGAGCTAATCTTCAATTATAGCTCATAGGTAGTGCCTCTTACCACGTCTTGTGGAGAGTTTGGCAACTGGTTCAGTGTCTGCTCCCCCAAGGTTCCTCAGAGTACTGGAAGGGAAATGTGTTCTGATTAGTTCTTCCACAGTTTCCCCTGCAGTTTTTGTTGTATTTCCCATTGGGGTTCTTATCATCCCCACCGGGTTAACTGGGTCCTTAGAGAGCACTTTATACAGTCGTGCCCCTTCCCGAGTTTTGTCAATCTCATGACAAAACTCCTTCCAGGACTTCCTGCGCGCTTCTCTAATTGCCCTGTTGTATTCGGTTAGTGTTTTCCTATACAAGTCCCACTCCCCGTTCTTTTTTGCTCTATTAAAGAGTCTTCTGGTGGTCTTCCGAAGTTTGGCTAGCTTCTTGTTCCACCATGACGGATTCCCTACTTTCCTCCCCTCACTGAGAGGGCAGTTATCAGTAAAATATTCTACTATAGCCTCGCCAACCATCGTGGCAGAGTCTTCTAGCTCTCTCCTCCCACCATACTCCAATCCAGCCTCCTCAATCCAAACACCCAGGTCCTTCCTGTAGGAGTCCCAGTCTGTTCTTCTTGGATCCCTGGTTGGCCGAAGCATGGCTGGATTTAGAGAGATCATACCTAATATGTCTGTGGTCAGAAGAAGATGGTTCATCCGACACATGCCAGTTTAGTGCATACCTAGCCGTCTGGTTCGATGCCACGTAATGTCCAGGACCTCCTGTCTGGCCCTAGTGACAAACGTCGGCTCTTCCCCCTGATTTAAGACTAGTAAATTCTTAGAGCTAAGATAAGCTAAAAGTTCCTCACCTTTAGTGTTGATACCTGTACTTCCCCACGAAGTATGATGGGAGTTAGCATCCATCCCCACCAGCAGCTCCTCATCCACAGCCCCGCAGTGCTCGACCAGCCTCCTCAGCTCTTGTGTTGGTAGAGCCCCCGCGTAGTCAAAGGTGAGATAAGCCGTGGCAAGGTTCAGTCTCTTCATCCTCCCCTCCGCCCGCAGCTCCACCGTCACTGCTATCAAGTCCCTGCAGCAGAAGTCCGCTAGTACAAAAGCACTCAACCCCCTCCTAACCAGGATACACGTCCTGGGAACACCGGAGTCCATATCGTACAACAACTTACCTCCAGATGTCGCCAGCCCGCATATTCGTCCTCCAGAAATCCATGGCTCCTGGATGAGAACCAAGTGCACCTCTCCCCTGTCCAGCATCCTACACACGACAGCACTAGCCGCCCTGCTATGCTGTAGGTTCACTTGAAAGATCTTGATCATTGTTCTGCTTAATTCGCCGTTGCCTGGGTCCGCAGAGCAGGCCCAGGACTAGACAGCGTGCTCAACTCTACAGCCACTTCACCGGTTTCTGCAGTCGACAGCTTGACAGCCGCCCCCGCACCCCCAGTGATGGTTGCCGTTGACACATCTGCTACAGACTCACGGTTTGCCGTCTCATTGGCTCCCGGTGTCTGTGCAGTCTCAAAATCAATTCTTTTACTTACTTGGTCCATTAACGTCCCACGAGTATTGGGGAAATAACGGTCGACCAGAGCAGAGCCCCCACTGCCCTGGCAAGACAACATACAATGAGGTTTTATCTGGTTCCTCAAGGGGATCGTGTGCAACTGCATTTTATACCCTGCAGCCATTCATCCTTTGGCATGATGCCTTCCACCTTGGATTGGGTATTCAGTCACTGACCTTGAAGCACACCCCAAGTTCAGGACATTATTAACTGTTTCTCATGGACCGAACAGCCTGCTTTACTCTCTTTTTACAACTGTGTCGTTAGGGTAGTTTCCAGCCCATACTTCACTTTCGCATTGCCCTTGGTTCACCTGGGAGGTGAGAGTAGCATTGTGAGGACTTAATTCCCAACTACCCCAGTCTCCCCAGTCAGAGCAGTAATTTCTACCACACCAAACCGGTTGACTGACGAAGAGGGATAAATCCTCACCTTTGAACCATTGACTTGGTCCAGGCCTGCATATTCAGAAACCTTCCGGAATCCTTATTCACAGGTAACCTACATTTCTGTAGGCCGTCCCACTATCCGCCACCTGTGGTCCCGCCCGGTTGCTCAGGCCAGCTAGCCGGGATAAACTACCTTACTTTTAAATATAATACCAGAATAAGATAGAAGGTTGACATCTCCCTACAACTGATAAATACCACAACACTTCCTATCTTTGTTTTAGTTTTTTCCGTACGTATGTAAACAGTTGTATTTATGGTCAGCCTGTGCCTACGTACTCATATACTCACATCTGTGTGTACTTGAATTACCTGAATTAAATATTACGATATTTATCAATGTTTTTCAACGTCAATTTCTTTTCAAACTCTGATACAAATATCTATAAATAGTGCACACAGAGTCAAAAGAAACGTTCGATATAGGATCTGTGTTTTCACTCAGTCCGTAATTTAGTCTGAAAAAGCTATAAATCCCGTTAAAATAATTCCCTGCAAAGTGTCGTAACGTAGCAGCTGTTTTGTTTCTTGTGTCCTTTTTTTTGTCATTCACGGTAAAAATATTTCGCAATTTATTTATTAAATGCTTAATAACAGTGGTTAGTTCTAGGAATGCCTAAAATACCAGCCTCCGCAAGCGTCAACAAACGGAGGCATAACATTGGTATTTAGTCAAGTGAGCAGGTCAGAGTTTGCATACTCGGGCAATTTAATTACTGTCATATATGCTGGGGTAGTTTAGTTTGTTGGCGCTTTGAGGGATCTCTCTTTACGCGCATAAATTCAAATAATGAAGAATGTACAACGAATGGAAATAGCCACGTTGATTTTATACGGAGCCTCCAATTGGAGCCGAGAAAAATATGGTTGCAATGTAGATTTATTTAATAGCTTATAACAACTGTGGCGAACTTTTCAATAACCAAATGTATCTCTTGCATACAAACAAACGTTTTAATTCAGTTAAATTCTAATGGACATTTCGATTATAAACCAATCTGAAAAGTCTTAAACATTTGAAAACAATATTTTTCTGTAAGAGTTTCCTCTCAAGACAATTGCTCTGTATTAAACACTTATATTAGGACTTAATTTATTTAAGAAATATTAGCCTCAGCTTCTGTTTTGTAAAGAAAAAAAATTAATAGTAAACACTACTCTCTTACTGAACCTCAAAAAAAGTTTTAGTTCAAGGAAAAACCTCCCATTCCGGCAACCTTCTCGACAATCGTTAAATCTAAGTTTCTGTATCACTGGTTTCACTTGAAGACTTTTCTTCTAAAAAGCAGAAGCTTAAAGACACACACTTTGCCTGTGTATAGATGTTGCACAAACACACTTTGCCTGTGTATAGACTTTGCACAAATACACGTTATATGAAGCTGCCGTAAGATACTTCTAATGGAAAAGGTTTCAACATTTAAAATGGACTAGCTAATCCATGCCTTTATTCTTAGTTGCTTATATATAATAAAGACAAACATTTTCACTAGGCGTACTACATAAAAGTGTCAATAGCAATATTAATGGAATGTTTTGGGGGAATTATTGATCATATTAGGTTATAAAGAATAATGTAGGCAGCGCTCAAAGAAACAGATACCGCATAACTAAAATAAATAGACCGGAACATAATGTCACTAAACAACTCCTAACATGTAAATTGAATGAAGAGTGAAAAATAGTACGTTTTAAAAATAATTTTCGTTTCTCCAGCTGAGTGAAATACGTGTAGAATGTGTTATTATAGAAAAAAAACATGTATTGTATATAAATTCTAAATGATGAGAACCATTTTGTAGATATAACTTATACGCTTACTCCAGTAAACCCTTATCTTAGAGCGGCCAAGAGCAGTTACATTATACATCCGGCAGAAATCGGGGAGGAGTTAATCATAATTTGGTGCAGTAATTGATCATATCTCTTCTTTCGGAAATAAAAGAGGAACTATAATGATAAATCTTATCAGCAATCTTCCTTTTAAATATGTTCCATAATTAAATATTAATGGGTTTTAAGTGTTAAAGAGCATATTTTTAAGTATAAAATTGTTTTCAAAAACTCATTTTAATTTTGTTAGAAGCTATTTTATCCTGTAACAGCTATTTATCACTAATAACTAATTTAAGCAGAAAACGGACTTGGCGTACCTAATATTACAGTTTTTAAATTTATTTATATTGCGATAAAAGTAATATTACAAACTGAAAATAAGCGGACTGAATAAATTGGGACGACTTGGTTACATCTTTGATTGCAAATAAGGTCTAGCAATTCGTTGAGACTTAGGTTAATTGAATTATTGCTCAATGATTAATCAAAATTGGTTTTATTGGCTACAGATATCTTGTGCGAATACTCGAATGTCCTTACCTCAACCAACCGAGTTAAGGTTTAATCAAAGTATTAAATAATTATGTAATACGAAAATAATTTGTGGCGCTCTGCTCTCCCAGAAAATTTTATTTGTTAATACTGAAAATTCCATTTTCATATCTTCATTTTACCAATTTGACATACCTATCCATTTTCTACACCGTCCAAGTTAATAAATATTGTATCACAACAGAAATAATTAAGAAATATAATTTTATAAATGTATTTTTGAATGACATCAGGTTTCTTCTATATTTCATAAAGAGAATTTCTCGGAATACTATGCGTGTTACGTTTGTTGTAGTTTGATCTGTAGACAAATAAACATTTTGTCTTGGGAACTGAGTAAACGAGTGAATGTGTATAGGATTTTAATTTTGTATTATAACTAAAACTCATTGTTACTATTTAATATGTTTTTTTTATATAGGTCTTGATGATTTGATTTTTATAACCTACTATTTTATAACTGTTTGGCGCCAGATTACCTACTTTTCAATTTATCTACAAGCCATTTCTTTATCCTATCTTACAACTATGACCTACCTTAACAACATTTATCTTCCCTCCCTTCTTTATAGAAATGACACAATATTAATTCATAATACCAATAAAGCAACATGACTTTGTTACAATTCCTTTAGTACTCAACTATTATTACGAAAATTATTTAAATACCAACATAAATCAGTTGATTTTATCATCTTAAATATAACTTTTATAGTTATGTTTGTTACTATTCGAACAATGAACTCTTAAATAGGTAAATAATTAATGATTTATTATTAAATTTCATTCATGTTCCCTTTACCTAAATTTCTCAGGGTGTAATAAGCTCTTGGCTCTTGAAATTGTATTCATAAGGTAAAATAATTTATTGTACCTTTTTGATCTGTTTAAATTTACTTTTTGTTAATATTTAAAAAAATTATTTATTGAACTTCTTGAATGAGCTATTGGAATATATTTTTACGGGACAGAAAATTTAGTATTTTGTTTTAAATAAAATTGTACTTT
>JBAIZL010000002.1:218053603-218198603 GCA_036971475.1 Prosapia bicincta
ATGCACACACACAAACATAAACACACACACACACACATACATACATACATACATATATATATATATATATATATATATATATATATATATATATATATATATATATATGTGTGTGTGTGTGTGTGTGTGTGTGTGTGTGTGTGTGTGTATGTGTGTGTATGTGTGTGTGTGTGTGTGTGTGTGTGTGTGTGTGTGTGTGTGTGTATGTGTGTGTGTGTGTGTGTGTGTGTGTGTGTGTGTGTGTGTGTGTGTGTGTGTGTGTGTGTGTGTGTGTGTGTGTGTGTGTGTGTGTGACCTTTTCCTTAAAATTGTGTTGCAATATATATGTAACACCGACCTATCAAGAATTGGCAGAATATTATATATATATATATATATATAATCACTGCCATGAGAAAAAAATATCAGTAGCTTTAAACGTGACATTTATTATCTCTAAACTCCTTTAATACAATTCTGAAGGCTTTCTAACCAAAAATAAATGAGAACAATCTTTTCTCACTATTATTTATTTTCCTTTATAACAGCAACAGTCACTGATATGTAATCTCTTCAATCTATCCGTTTATTTAATTGTATCAACTTTTTAGTTATCCCCTTTATATAACATTATAACATCTTTAAGATACCGTTTTTCTTTATAACTGCCTTTCATTAAAACGAACTACTCAGGGCCCAAAATAGTCAGTTATACTGATATTATCCTCATGAAGTTCTACTGTGTTAAGGGACGCTTTCAAGTGGAACGTTGAAGCCTCAAGCCATAAAGTACATCTTGCCACTACTACATAAAAAAAAATAATAATAAAAATCTGCTTCACTGTCTCTAGTTACGTCATATCTATCAAATTACCGTCTGCATATTTGTAAAATTAATTTCAATATCTTTATATTACAGTGATGAAAAAGTGTGGAATACACTTAAATGGCTTACAATATATTGTGTTAGACATATGAAAGTATGCAACGAACCATACACGTATTAAACTAATATAATATCTGAGTGAAAAGTGAACAAGACAGAGCTTTTGCCGGGGCAATAGACAAAAATACAAATTTTGTATTAGAGATAAGTAAACGATTAAATACTTGTGTTGTAAATAGGCAGATTTTGAACCTGTTTTAAGAGACAAAATTACACATTTAAGAGACTGAGGAGATATGAGATGGTCGATATAGGTGACCAAAGAGAGTGGATAGCAACGATCTGTATGTAACATTTCTGTCTGCACTAAGCGTGTTTATTTCAAAAAAAAAAAAAAAAAAAAAAACATAACAAACACCAACCAATTTAAAAACAGTCCAGCCTTGTGTTTACCTGAGAAGAGCCTTGTGTTGACTCTTAGCAATAAGGTGAGTAAATATGCAATGCAAACGGTGAATGCATCCGGGCGACAATCGATCTCCGTGTTGTGGCATTTTCCGTAGAAGTTAAATTTCATAACAGTCCACCTCGAGTGAGAAGAGCCTTTTGTTGACTTTTAGCAATAGGATGAGTAAATATGTAATGCAAACAGTGAGTGCATCCGGTCGACAATCGATCTCCGGGTTGTGGCATTTTCCGTAGAAGTTAAATTTAATAACAGTCCACCTCGAGTGAGAAGAGCCTTGTGTAGACTTTTAGCAATAGGATGAGTAAATATGTAATGCAAACAGTGAGTGCATCCGGTCGACAATCGATCTCCGTGTTGTGGCATTTTCCGGAGAGGTTAAATTTAATAACAGTCAACCACGAGTGAGAAGAGCCTTGTATTGACTTTTAGCAATAGGATGAGTAAATATGTAATGCAAACAGTGAGTGCATCAGGTCGACAATTGATCTCCGTGTTGTGGTATTTTCCGTAGAAGTTAAATTTAATAACAGTCCACCTCGAGTGAGAAGAGCCTTGTGTTGACTTTTAGCAATAGGATGAGTAAATATGTAATGAAAACAGTGAGTGCATCCGGTCGACAATCGATTCCCGTATTATGGCATTTTCCGTAGAAGATAATTTAATAAGAATCCACCTCGAGCGGGAAGATTCTTATGTTGACTTTTAGCAATAGGATGAGTAAATATGTAATGCAAACAGTGAGTGCATCCGGTCGACAAACGATCTCCGTGTTGTGGTATTTTCCGTAGAAGTTAAATTTATTAACAGTCCAACTCGAGTGAGAAGAGCATTGTGTTGACTTTTACTAGAAGTTAAATTTATTAACAGTCCACCTCGAGTGAGAAGAGCCTTGAGTTGACTTTTAGCAATAGGATGAGTAAATATGTAATGCAAACAGTGAGTGCATCCGGTCGACAATTGATCGCCGTGTTGTGGCATTTTCCGTAGAAGTTAAATTAAATAACAGTCCACCTCGATTGAGAAGCGCCTTGGGTTGACTTTTAGCAATAGGATGAGTAATTATGTAATGCAAACAGTGAGTGCATCCGGTCGACAATCGATCTCCGTGTTGTGGTATTTTCCGGAGAGGTTAAATTTAATAACAGTCAACCACGAGTGAGAAGAGCCTTGTGTTGACTTTTAGCAATAGGATGAGTAAATATGTAATGCAAACAGTGAGTGCATACGGTCGACATTTTATCGCCGTGTTGTGGCATTTTCCGTAGAAGTTAAAATTAATAACAGTCCACCTCGAGTGAGAAGAGCCTTGTGTTGACTTTTAGCAATAGGATGAGTAAATATGTAATGAAAAAGTGAGTGCATCCGTCGACAATCGAACTCCGTATTGTGGTATTTTCCATAGAAGTTAAATTTAATAAGAATCAATCTCGAGTGAGAAGAGCCTTGTGTTGACTTTAAGCAATAGGATGAGTAAATATGTAATGCAAACAGTGAGTGCATCCGGTCGACAATTGATCTCCGTATTGTGGTATTTTCCGTAGAAGTTAAATTTAATAACAGTCCAACTCGAGTGAGAAGAGCATTGTGTTGACTTTTACTAGAAGTTAAATTTAATAACAGTCCACCTCGAGTGAGAAGAGCCTTGTGTTGACTTTTAGCAATAGGATGAGTAAATATGTAATGCATACAGTGAGTGCATACGGTCGACAATTAATCGCCGTGTTGTGGCATTTTCCGTAGAAGGTAAATTTAATAACAGTCCACCTCGAGTGAGAAGAGCCTTGTGTTGACGTTTAGCAATAGGATGAGTAAATATGTAATGCAAACAGCGAGTGCATCCGGTCGACAATCGATCTCCGTATTGTGGTATTTTCCATAGAAGTTAAATTTAATAAGAATCCACCTCGAGTGAGAAGAGCCTTGTGTTGACTTTTAGCAATAGGATGAGTAAATATGTAATGCAAACAGTGAGTGCATCCGATCGAAAGTTGATCTCCGTATTGTGGTATTTTCCGTAGAAGTTAAATTTAATAACAGTCCAACTAGAGTGAGAAGAGCATTGTGTTGACTTTTACTAGAAGTTAAATTAAATAACAGTCCACCTCGAGTGAGAAGAGCCTTGTGTTGACTTTTAGCAATAGGATGAGTAAATATGTAATGCAAACAGTGAGTGCATCCGGTCGACAATTAATCGCCGTGTTGTGGCATTTTCCGTAGAAGTTAAATTTAATAACAGTCCACCTCGATTGAGAAGCGCCTTGGGTTGACTTTTAGCAATAGGATAAGTAAATATGTAATGCAAACATTGAGTGCATCCGGTCGAAAATCGATCTCCGTTTTGTGGTATTTTCCGTAAATGTTAAATTTAATAACAGTCCACCTCGAGTGAGAAGAGCCTTGTGTTGACTTATAGCAATAGGATGAGTAAATATGTAATGGAAACAGTGAGTGCATCCGGTCGACAATCGATTCCCGTATTGTGGCATTTTCCGTAGAAGTTAAATTTAATAAGAATCCACCTCGAGTGAGAAGAGCCTTGTGTGTACTTTTAGCAATTGGATGAGTAAATATGCAATGCATACAGTGAGTGCATCCGGTCGACAATCGATCTCCGTGTTGTGGCATTTTCCGTAGACATTAAATTTAATAACAGTCCACCTCGAGTGAGAAGAGCCTTGTGTTGACTTTTAGCATTAGGATGAGTAAATATGTAATGCAAACATTGAGTGCATCCGGTCGACAATCGATCTCCGTGTTGTGGCATTTTCCGTAGAAGTTAAATTTAATAACAGTCCAACTCGAGTGAGAAGAGCCTTAAGTTGACTTTTAGCAATAGGATAAGTAAATATGCAATACATACAGTGAGTGCATCCGGTCCACAATCGATTTCCGTGTTGTGGCATTTTCCGTAGAAGTTAAATTTAATAAGATTCTACCTCGAGTGAGAAGAGCCTATTGTTGACTTTTAGCAATAGGATGAGTAAATATGTAATTTAAACAGTGAGTGCATCCGGTCGACATTCGATCTCCGTAATGTGGCAATTTCCGTAGAAGTTAAATTTAATAACAGTCCACCTCGAGTGAGAAGAGCCTTGTGTTGACTTTTACCAATAGGATGAGTAAATATGTAATGCAAACAGTGACTACATCCGGTCGAAAATTGATCTCCGTAATGTGGCATTTTCCGTAGAAGTTAAATTTAATAAGAATCCACCTCGAGTGAGAAGAGCCTTATGTTGACTTTTAGCAATAGGATGAGTAAATATGTAATGCAAACAGTGAGTGCATCCGGTCGACAATCGATCTCCGTGTTGTGGCATTTTCCTTAGATGTTAAATTTAATAACAGTCCACCTCGAGTGAGAAGGGCCTTGTGTTGACTTATAGCAATAGGATGAGTAAATATGTAATGCAAACAGCGAGTGCATCCGGTCGACAATCGATCTCCGTGTTGTGGCATTTTCCGTAGAAGTTAAATTTAATAACAGTCCACCTCGAGTGAGAAGAGCCTTGTGTTGACTTATAGCAATAGGATGAGTAAATATGTAATGCAAACAGCGAGTGCATCCGGTCGACAATCGATCTCCGTTATGTGGCATTTTCCGTAAATGTTAAATTTAATAACACTCCACCTCGAGTGAGAAGAGCCTTGTGTTGACTTTTAGCAATGGGATGAGTAAATATGTAATGCAAACAGTGAATGCATCTGGTCGACAATCGATCTCCGTATTGTATCATTTTCCGTAGAAGTTAAATTTAATAAGATTCCACCTCGAGTGAGAAGAGCCTTGTGTTTACATTTAGCAATAGGATGAATAAATATGTAAAGCAAACAGTGAGTGCATCCGGTCGACAATCAATCTCCGTGTTGTGGCATTTTCCGTAGAAGTTGAATTTAATAACAGTCAACCTCGAGTGAGAAGAGCCTTGTATTGACTTTTAGCAATAGGATGAGTAAGTATGCAATGCAAACAGTGAATGGATCTGGTCGACAATCGATCTCCGTGTTGTGGCATTTTCCGTAGAAGTTAAATTTAATAACAGTCCACCTCGAGTGAGAAGAGCCTTGCGTTGACTTTTAACAATAGGATGAGTAAATATGTAATGGAAACAGTGAGTGCATCCGGTCGACAATCGATTCCCGTATTGTGGCATTTTCCGTAGAAGTTAAATTTAATAAGAATCCACCTCGAGTGAGAAGAGCCTAATGTTTACTTCTAGCAATAGGATAAGTAAATATGCAATACATGCAATGAGTGCATCCGGTCGACAATCGATCTCCGTGTTGTGGCATTTTCCGTAGAAGTTAAATTTAATAACAGTCCACCTCGAGTGAGAAGAGCATTGTGTTGACTTTTACCAATAGGATGAGTAAATATGTAATGCAAACAGTGACTACATCCGGTCGACAATTGATCTCCGTATTGTGGTATTTTCCTTAGAAGTTAAATTTAATAACAGTCCACCTCGAGTGAGAAGAGCCTTGTATTGACTTATAGCAATAGGATGAGTAAATATGTAATGCAAACAGCGAGTGCATCCGGTCGACAATCGATCTCCCTGTTGTGGCATTTTCCGTAGAAGTTAAATTTAATAACAGTATACCTCGAGTGAGAAGAGCCTTGTGTTGACTTTTAGCAATGGGATGAGTAAATATGTAATGCAAACAGTGAGTGCATCCGGTCGACAATAGATCTCCGTATTGTGGTATTTTCCGTAGACGTTAAATTTAATAACAGTCCACCTCGAGTGAGAAGAGCATTGTGTTGACTTTTACCAATAGGATGAGTAAATATGTAATGCAAACAGTGACTACATCCGGTCGACAATTGATCTCCGTATTGTGGTATTTTCCTTAGAAGTTAAATTTAATAACAGTCCACCTCGAGTGAGAAGAGCCTTGTGTTGACTTATAGCAATAAGATGAGTAAATATGTAATGCAAACAGCGAGTGCATCCAGTCGACAATCGATCTCCGTGTTGTGGCATTTTCCGTAGAAGTTAAATTTAATAACAGTCCACCTCGAGTGAGAAGAGCCTTGTGTTGACTTTTAGCAATGGGATGAGTAAATATGTAATGCAAACAGTGAATGCATCTGGTCGACAATCGATCTCCGTATTGTATCATTTTCCGTAGAAGTTAAATTTAATAACAGTCCACCTCGAGTGAGAAGAGCCTTGTGTTGACTTTTAGCAATAGGATGAGTAAATTTGTAATGCAAACAGTGAGTGAATCCGGTCGACAACCGATCTCCGTGTTGTGGCATTTTTCGTTGAAAGTAAATTTATTAACAGTCCACCTCAAGTGAGAAGATCCTTGTGTTGACTTTTAGCAGTTGGATGAGGAAATATGTATTGCAAACAGTGAGTGCATCCGGTCGACAATCGATCTCCGTGTTGTGGCATTTTCCGTAGAAGTTAAATTTAATAACAGTCCACCTCGAGTGAGAAGAGCCTTGTGTTGACTTTTAGCAATAGGATGAGTAAATATGTAATGCAAACAGTGAGTGCATCCGGTCGACAATCGATCTCTGTTTTGTGGCATTTTCCGTAAATGTTAAATTTAATAACAGTCCATCTCGAGTGAGAAGAGCCTTGTGTTGACTTTCAGCAATAGGATAAGTAAATATGTAATGCAAACAGTGAATGCATCCGGTCGACAATCGATCTCCGTGTTGTAGCATTTTCCGTAGACGTTAAATTTAATAACAATCCACCTCGAGTGAGAAGAGCCTTGTGTTGACTTTTAGCAATAGGATGAGTAAATATGTAATGCAAACAGTGAATGCATCCGGTCGACAATCGATCTCCGTGTTGTGGCATTTTCCGTAGAAGTTAAATTTAATAACAGTCCACCTCGAGTGAGAAGAGCCTTGTGTTGACTTTTAGCAATAGGATGAGTAAATATGTAATGCAAACAGTGTGATCATACGGTCGACAATTAATCGCCGTGTTGCGGCATTTTCCGTAGAAGTTAAATTTAATAACAGTCCACCTCGAGTGAAAAGAGCGTTGTGTTTTCTTTTAGCAATAGGATGAGTAAATATGTAATGCAAACAGTGAATGCATCCGGTCGACAATCGATCTCTGTTTTGTGGCATTTTCCGTAAATGTTAAATTTAATAACAGTCCATCTCGAGTGAGAAGAGCCTTGTGTTGACTTTCAGCAATAGGATAAGTAAATATGTAATGCAAACAGTGAGTGCATCCGGTCGACAATCGATCTCCGTATTGTGGCATTTTCTGTAGTAGTTAAATTTAATAACAGTCCACCACGAGTGAGAATAGCCTTGTGTTGACTTTTAGCAATGGGATGAGTAAATATGTAATGCAAACAGTGAATGCATCCGGTCCACAATCGATCTCCGTGTTGTGGCATTTTCCGTAGAAGTTAAATTTAATAACAGTCGAACTCGAGTGAGAAGAGCCTTGTATTGACTTTTAGCAATAGGATGAGTAAATATGCAATACATACACTGAGTGCATCCGGTCCACAATCGATTTCCGTGTTGTGGCATTTTCCGTAGAAGTTAAGTTTAATAACAGTCCACCTCGAGTGAGAAGAGCCTTGTGTTGACTTTTAGCAATAGGATGAGTAAATATGTAATGCAAACAGTGACTGCATCCGGTCGACAATCGATCTCCGTGTTGTGGTATTTTCCGTAGAAGATAAATTTAATAACAGTCAACCTCGAGTGAGAAGAACCTTGTATTGACTTTTTGCAATAGGATGAGTAAGTATGCAATGCATACAGCGAGTGCATCCGTTCGACAATTCATGGCCGTGTTGTGGCATTTTCCGTAGAAGTTAAATTTAATAACAGTCCACTTTGAGTTAGAAGAGCCTTGTGTTGACTTTTAGCAATAGGATGAGTAAATATGTAATGCAAACAGTGAGTGCATCAGGTCGACAATTGATCTCCGTGTTGTGGTATTTTCCGTAGAAGTTAAATTTAATAACAGTCCACCTCGAGTGAGAAGAGCCTTGTGTTGACTTTTAGCAATAGTATGAGTAAATATGTAATGAAAACAGTGAGTGCATCCGGTCGACAATCGATTCCCGTATTATGGCATTTTCCGTAGAAGATAATTTAATAAGAATCCACCTCGAGCGGGAAGATTCTTATGTTGACTTTTAGCAATAGGATGAGTAAATATGTAATGCAAACAGTGAGTGCATCCGGTCGACAAACGATCTCCGTGTTGTGGCATTTTCCGTAGAAGTTAAATTTAATAACAGTCCACCACGAGTGAGAAGTGCCTTATGTTGACTTTTAGCAATAGGATGAGTAAATATGTAATGCAAACAGTGAGTGCATCCGGTCGACAATCGATCTCCGTGTTGTGGCATTTTCCGTAGAATGTAAATTTAATAACAGTCAACCTCGAGTGAGAAGAGCCTTGTGTTGACTTTTAGCAATAGGATGAGTAAATATGTAATGGAAACAGTGAGTGCATCCGGTCGACAATCGATTCCCGTATTGTTACATTTTCCGTAGAAGTTAAATTTAATAAGAATCCACCTCGAGTGAGAAGAGCCTTGTGTTGACTTTTAGCAATAGGATAAGTAAATATGCAATACATACAGTGAGTGCATCCGGTCCACAATCGATTTCCGTGTTGTGGCATTTTCCGTAGAAGTTAAATTTAATAAGATTCTACCTCGACTGAGAAGAGCCTAGTGTTGACTTTTAGCAATAGGATGAGTAAATATGTAATGTAAACAGTGAGTGCATCCGTTCGACAATCGATCTCCGTGTTGTGGCATTTTCCGTAGAAGTTAAATTTAATAACAGTCCACCTCGAGTGAGAAGAGCCTTGTGTTGAGTTTTAGCAATAGGATGAGTAAATATGTAATGCAAACAGTGAGTGCATCCGTTCGACAATCGATCTCCGTGTTGTGGCATTTTCCGTAGGAGTTAAATTTATTAACAGTCCACCTCGAGTGAGAAGAGCCTTGTGTTGACTTTTAGCAGTTGGATGAGTAAATATGCAATGCATACAGTGAGTGCATCCGGTCGACAATCGATCTCCGTGTTGTGGCATTTTCCGTAGAGTTAAAATTTAATAACAGTCCACCTCGAGTGAGAAGAGCCTTGTTGTTGACTTTTAGCAATAGGATGAGTAAATATGTAATGCAAACAGTGAGTGCATCCGGTCGACAATCGATCTCCGTTTTTTGTCATTTTCCGTAAATGTTAAATTTAATAACAGTCCACCTCGATTGAGAAGAGCCTTGTGTTGAGTTTTAGCAATAGGATGAGTAAATATGTATTGCAAACAGTGAGTGCATCCGTTCGACAATCGATCTCCGTGTTGTGGCATTTTCCGTAGGAGTTAAATTTAATAACAGTCCAACTCAAGTGAGAAGAGCCTTGTGTTGACTTTTAGCAATAGGATAAGTAAATATGCAACACATACAGTGAGTGCATCCGGTCCACAATCGATTTCCGTGTTGTGGCATTTTCCGTAGAAGTTAAATTTAATAAGATTCTACCTCGAGTGAGAAGAGCCTAGTGTTGACTTTTAGCAATAGGATGAGTAAATATGTAATTTAAACAGTGAGTGCATCCGGTCGACAATCGATCTCCGTATTGTGGTGTTTTCCGTAGACGTTAAATTTAATAACAGTCCACCTGGAGTGAGATGAGGATTGTGTTGACTTTTACCAATAGGATGAGTAAATATGTAATGCAAACAGTGACTACATCCGGTCGACAATTGATCTCCGTATTGTGGTATTTTCCTTAGAAGTTAAATTTAATAACAGTCCACCTCTAGTGAGAAGAGCCTTGTGTTGACTTATAGCAATAGGATGAGTAAATATGTAATGCAAACAGCGAGTGCATCCGGTCGACAATCGATCTCCGTGTTGTGGCATTTTCCGTAGAAGTTAATTTTAATAACAGTCCCCCTCGAGTGAGAAGAGCCTTGTGTTGACTTTTAGCAATGGAATGAGTAAATATGTAACGCAAACAGTGAATGCATCTGGTCGAAAATCTATCTCCGTATTGTATCATTTTCCGTAGAAGTTAAATTTAATAAGATTCCATCTCGAGTGAGAAGAGCCTTGTGTTTACATTTAGCAATAGGATTAGTAAATATGTAAAGCAAACAGTGAGTGCATCCGGTCGACAATCGATCTCCGTGTTGTGGCATTTTCCGTAGAAGTTAAATTTAATAACAGTCCACCTCGAGTGAGAAGAGCCTTGGGTTGACTTTTAGCAATACGATGAGTAAATTTGTAATGCAAACAGTGAGTGAATCCGGTCGACAACCGATCTCCGTGTTGTGGCATTTTTCGTTGAAGTTAAATTTATTAACAGTCCACCTCGAGTGAGAAGAGCCTTGTTTTGACTTTTAGCAGTTGGATGAGTAAATATGCAATGCATACAGTGAGTGCATCCGGTCGACAATCGATCTCCGTGTTGTGGCATTTTCCGTAGAAGTTCAATTTAATAACAGTCCACCTCGAGTGAGAAGAGCCTTGTGTTGAGTTTTAGCAATAGGATGAGTAAATATGTAATGCAAACAGTGAGTGCATCCGTTCGACAATCGATCTCCGTGTTGTGGCATTTTCCGTAGCAGTTAAATTTATTAACAGTCCACCTCGAGTGAGAAGAGCCTTGTGTTGACTTTTAGCAGTTGGATGAGTAAATATGCAATGCATACAGTGAGTGCATCCGGTCGACAATCGATCTCCGTGTTGTGGCATTTTCCGTAGAAGTTAAATTTAATAACAGTCCACCTCGAGTGAGAAGAGCCTTGTTGTTGACTTTTAGAAATAGGATGAGTAAATATGTAATGCAAACAGTGAGTGCATCCAGTCGACAATCGATCTCCGTTTTTCTGTCATTTTCCGTAAATGTTAAATTTAATAACAGTCCACCTCGAGTGAGAAGAGCCTTGTGTTGAGTTTTAGCAATAGGATGAGTAAATATGTATTGCAAACAGTGAGTGCATCCGTTCGACAATCGATCTCCGTGTTGTGGCATTTTCCGTAGGAGTTAAATTTAATAACAGTCCTCCTCGAGTGAGAAGAGCCTTGTGTTGACTTTTAGCAATTGGATGAGTAAATATGCAATGCATACAGTGAGTGCGGTCCGGTCGACAATCGATCTCCGTGTAGTGGCATTTTCCGTAAAAGTTAAATTTAGTAACAGTCCACCTCGAGTGAGAAGAGCCTTGTGTTGACTTTTAGCAATAGGATGAGTAAATATGTAATGCAAACATTGTGTGCATCCGGTCGACAATCGATCTCCGTGTTGTGGAATTTTCCGTAGAAGTTAAATTTAATAACAGTCCAACTCAAGTGAGAAGAGCCTTGTGTTGACTTTTAGCAATAGGATAAGTAAATATGCAATACATACAGTGAGTGCATCCGGTCCACAATCGATTTCCGTGTTGTGGCATTTTCCGTAGAAGTTAAATTTAATAAGATTCTACCTCGAGTAAGAAGAGCCTAGTGTTGACTTATAGCAATAGGATGAGTTAATATGTAATGCAAACAGTGAGTGCATCCGGTCGACAATAGATCTCCGTATTTTGGTGTTTTCCGTAGACGTTAAATTTAATAACAGTCCACCTGGAGTGAGAAGAGGATTGTGTTGACTTTTACCAATAGGATGAGTAAATATGTAATGCAAACAGTGACTACATCCGGTCGACAATTGATCTCCGTATTGTGGTATTTTCCATAGAAGTTAAACTTAATAACAGTCCACCTCGAGAGAGAAGAGCCTTGTGTTGACTTATAGCAATAGAATGAGTAAATATGTAATGCAAACAGTGAGTGCATCCGGTCGACAATCGATCTCCGTTTTTTGTCATTTTCCGTAAATGGTTAATTTAATAACAGTCCACCTCGAGTGAGAAGAGCCTTGTGTTGAGTTTTAGCAATAGGATGAGTAAATATGTATTGCAAACAGTGAGTGCATCTGTTCGACAATCGATCTCCGTATTGTATCATTTTCCGTAGAAGTTAAATTTAATAAGATTCCATCTCGAGTGAGAAGAGCCTTGTGTTTACATTTAGCAATAGGATTAGTAAATATGTAATGCAAACAATGAATGCATCCGGTCGACAATCGATCTCCGTGTTGTGGCGTTTCCGTAGAAGTTAAATTTAATAACAGTCCACCTCGAGTGAGAAGAGCCTTGTGTTGACTTTTAGCAATAGGATGAGTAAATATGTAATGCAAACAGTGAATGCATCCGGTCGACAATCGATCTCCGTTTTGTGGCATTTTCCGTAGAAGTTAAATTTAATAACAATTCACCTCGAGTGAGAAGAGCCTTGAGTTGACTTTTAGCAATAGGATGAGTAAATATGTAATGCAAACAATGAATGCATCCGGTCGACAATCGATCTCCGTGTTGTGGCATTTTCCGTAGAAGTTAAATTTAATAACAGTCCACCTCGAGTGAGAAGAGCCTTGTGTTGACTTTTAGCAATACGATGAGTAAATTTGTATTGCAAACAGTGAGTGAATCCGGTCGACAACCGATCTCCGTGTTGTGGCATTTTTCGTTGAAGTTAAATTTATTAACAGTCCACCTCGAGTGAGAAGAGCCTTGGTTTGACTTTTAGCAGTTGGATGAGTAAATATGCAATGCATACAGTGAGTGCATCCGGTCGACAATCAATCTCCGTGTTGTGGCATTTTCCGTAGAAGTTGAATTTAATAACAGTCAACCTCGAGTGAGAAGAGCCTTGTATTGACTTTTAGCAATAGGATGAGTAAGTATGCAATGCAAACAGTGAATGGATCTGGTCGACAATCGATCTCCGTGTTGTGGCATTTTCCGTAGAAGTTAAATTTAATAACAGTCCACCTCGAGTGAGAAGAGCCTTGCGTTGACTTTTAACAATAGGATGAGTAAATATGTAATGGAAACAGTGAGTGCATCCGGTCGACAATCGATTCCCGTATTGTGGCATTTTCCGTAGAAGTTAAATTTAATAAGAATCCACCTCGAGTGAGAAGAGCCTAATGTTTACTTCTAGCAATAGGATAAGTAAATATGCAATACATACAATGAGTGCATCCGGTCGACAATCGATCTCCGTGTTGTGGCATTTTCCGTAGAAGTTAAATTTAATAACAGTCCACCTCGAGTGAGAAGAGCATTGTGTTGACTTTTACCAATAGGATGAGTAAATATGTAATGCAAACAGTGACTACATCCGGTCGACAATTGATCTCCGTATTGTGGTATTTTCCTTAGAAGTTAAATTTAATAACAGTCCACCTCGAGTGAGAAGAGCCTTGTATTGACTTATAGCAATAGGATGAGTAAATATGTAATGCAAACAGCGAGTGCATCCGGTCGACAATCGATCTCCGTGTTGTGGCATTTTCCGTAGAAGTTAAATTTAATAACAGTCCACCTCGAGTGAGAAGAGCCTTGTGTTGACTTTTAGCAATGGGATTAGTAAATATGTAATGCAAACAGTGAGTGCATCCGGTCGACAATAGATCTCCGTATTGTGGTATTTTCCGTAGACGTTAAATTTAATAACAGTCCACCTCGAGTGAGAAGAGCATTGTGTTGACTTTTACCAATAGGATGAGTAAATATGTAATGCAAACAGTGACTACATCCGGTCGACAATTGATCTCCGTATTGTGGTATTTTCCTTAGAAGTTAAATTTAATAACAGTCCACCTCGAGTGAGAAGAGCCTTGTGTTGACTTATAGCAATAAGATGAGTAAATATGTAATGCAAACAGCGAGTGCATCCGGTCGACAATCGATCTCCGTGTTGTGGCATTTTCCGTAGAAGTTAAATTTAATAACAGTCCACCTCGAGTGAGAAGAGCCTTGTGTTGACTTTTAGCAATGGGATGAGTAAATATGTAATGCAAACAGTGAATGCATCTGGTCGACAATCGATCTCCGTATTGTATCATTTTCCGTAGAAGTTAAATTTAATAACAGTCCACCTCGAGTGAGAAGAGCCTTGTGTTGACTTTTAGCAGTTGGATGAGGAAATATGTATTGCAAACAGTGAGTGCATCCGGTCGACAATCGATCTCCGTGTTGTGGCATTTTCCGTAGAAGTTAAATTTAATAACAGTCCACCTCGAGTGAGAAGAGCCTTGTGTTGACTTTTAGCAATAGGATGAGTAAATATGTAATGCAAACAGTGAGTGCATCCGGTCGACAATCGATCTCTGTTTTGTGGCATTTTCCGTAAATGTTAAATTTAATAACAGTCCATCTCGAGTGAGAAGAGCCTTGTGTTGACTTTCAGCAATAGGATAAGTAAATATGTAATGCAAACAGTGAATGCATCCGGTCGACAATCGATCTCCGTGTTGTAGCATTTTCCGTAGACGTTAAATTTAATAACAATCCACCTCGAGTGAGAAGAGCCTTGTGTTGACTTTTAGCAATAGGATGAGTAAATATGTAATGCAAACAGTGAATGCATCCGGTCGACAATCGATCTCCGTGTTGTGGCATTTTCCGTAGAAGTTAAATTTAATAACAGTCCACCTCGAGTGAGAAGAGCCTTGTGTTGACTTTTAGCAATAGGATGAGTAAATATGTAATGCAAACAGTGTGATCATACGGTCGACAATTAATCGCCGTGTTGCGGCATTTTCCGTAGAAGTTAAATTTAATAACAGTCCACCTCGAGTGAAAAGAGCGTTGTGTTTTCTTTTAGCAATAGGATGAGTAAATATGTAATGCAAACAGTGAGTGCATCCGGTCGACAATCGATCTCCGTATTGTGGCATTTTCTGTAGTAGTTAAATTTAATAACAGTCCACCACGAGTGAGAATAGCCTTGTGTTGACTTTTAGCAATGGGATGAGTAAATATGTAATGCAAACAGTGAATGCATCCGGTCCACAATCGATCTCCGTGTTGTGGCATTTTCCGTAGAAGTTAAATTTAATAACAGTCGAACTCGAGTGAGAAGAGCCTTGTATTGACTTTTAGCAATAGGATGAGTAAATATGCAATACATACACTGAGTGCATCCGGTCCACAATCGATTTCCGTGTTGTGGCATTTTCCGTAGAAGTTAAGTTTAATAACAGTCCACCTCGAGTGAGAAGAGCCTTGTGTTGACTTTTAGCAATAGGATGAGTAAATATGTAATGCAAACAGTGACTGCATCCGGTCGACAATCGATCTCCGTGTTGTGGTATTTTCCGTAGAAGATAAATTTAATAACAGTCAACCTCGAGTGAGAAGAACCTTGTATTGACTTTTTGCAATAGGATGAGTAAGTATGCAATGCATACAGCGAGTGCATCCGTTCGACAATTCATGGCCGTGTTGTGGCATTTTCCGTAGAAGTTAAATTTAATAACAGTCCACTTTGAGTTAGAAGAGCCTTGTGTTGACTTTTAGCAATAGGATGAGTAAATATGTAATGCAAACAGTGAGTGCATCAGGTCGACAATTGATCTCCGTGTTGTGGTATTTTCCGTAGAAGTTAAATTTAATAACAGTCCACCTCGAGTGAGAAGAGCCTTGTGTTGACTTTTAGCAATAGGATGAGTAAATATGTAATGAAAACAGTGAGTGCATCCGGTCGACAATCGATTCCCGTATTATGGCATTTTCCGTAGAAGATAATTTAATAAGAATCCACCTCGAGCGGGAAGATTCTTATGTTGACTTTTAGCAATAGGATGAGTAAATATGTAATGCAAACAGTGAGTGCATCCGGTCGACAAACGATCTCCGTGTTGTGGCATTTTCCGTAGAAGTTAAATTTAATAACAGTCCACCACGAGTGAGAAGTGCCTTATGTTGACTTTTAGCAATAGGATGAGTAAATATGTAATGCAAACAGTGAGTGCATCCGGTCGACAATCGATCTCCGTGTTGTGGCATTTTCCGTAGAATGTAAATTTAATAACAGTCAACCTCGAGTGAGAAGAGCCTTGTGTTGACTTTTAGCAATAGGATGAGTAAATATGTAATGGAAACAGTGAGTGCATCCGGTCGACAATCGATTCCCGTATTGTTACATTTTCCGTAGAAGTTAAATTTAATAAGAATCCACCTCGAGTGAGAAGAGCCTTGTGTTGACTTTTAGCAATAGGATAAGTAAATATGCAATACATACAGTGAGTGCATCCGGTCCACAATCGATTTCCGTGTTGTGGCATTTTCCGTAGAAGTTAAATTTAATAAGATTCTACCTCGACTGAGAAGAGCCTAGTGTTGACTTTTAGCAATAGGATGAGTAAATATGTATTGCAAACAGTGAGTGCATCCGTTCGACAATCGATCTCCGTGTTGTGGCATTTTCCGTAGAAGTTAAATTTAATAACAGTCCACCTCGAGTGAGAAGAGCCTTGTGTTGAGTTTTAGCAATAGGATGAGTAAATATGTAATGCAAACAGTGAGTGCATCCGTTCGACAATCGATCTCCGTGTTGTGGCATTTTCCGTAGGAGTTAAATTTATTAACAGTCCACCTCGAGTGAGAAGAGCCTTGTGTTGACTTTTAGCAGTTGGATGAGTAAATATGCAATGCATACAGTGAGTGCATCCGGTCGACAATCGATCTCCGTGTTGTGGCATTTTCCGTAGAGTTAAAATTTAATAACAGTCCACCTCGAGTGAGAAGAGCCTTGTTGTTGACTTTTAGCAATAGGATGAGTAAATATGTAATGCAAACAGTGAGTGCATCCGGTCGACAATCGATCTCCGTTTTTTGTCATTTTCCGTAAATGTTAAATTTAATAACAGTCCACCTCGATTGAGAAGAGCCTTGTGTTGAGTTTTAGCAATAGGATGAGTAAATATGTATTGCAAACAGTGAGTGCATCCGGTCGACAATCGATCTCCGTGTTGTGGCATTTTCCGTAGGAGTTAAATTTAATAACAGTCCACCTCGAGTGAGAAGAGCCTTGTGTTGACTTTTAGCAATAGGATGAGTAAATATGTAATGCAAACATTGAGTGCATCCGGTCGACAATCGATCTCCGTGTTGTGGAATTTTCCGTAGAAGTTAAATTTAATAACAGTCCAACTCAAGTGAGAAGAGCCTTGTGTTGACTTTTAGCAATAGGATAAGTAAATATGCAACACATACAGTGAGTGCATCCGGTCCACAATCGATTTCCGTGTTGTGGCATTTTCCGTAGAAGTTAAATTTAATAAGATTCTACCTCGAGTGAGAAGAGCCTAGTGTTGACTTTTAGCAATAGGTTGAGTAAATATGTAATTTAAACAGTGAGTGCATCCGGTCGACAATCGATCTCCGTGTTGTGGCATTTTCCGTAGGAGTTAAATTTATTAACAGTCCACCTCGAGTGAGAAGAGCCTTGTGTTGACTTTTAGCAGTTGGATGAGTAAATATGCAATGCATACAGTGAGTGCATCCGGTCGACAATCGATCTCCGTGTTGTGGCATTTTCCGTAGAGTTAAAATTTAATAACAGTCCACCTCGAGTGAGAAGAGCCTTGTTGTTGACTTTTAGCAATAGGATGAGTAAATATGTAATGCAAACAGTGAGTGCATCCGGTCGACAATCGATCTCCGTTTTTTGTCATTTTCCGTAAATGTTAAATTTAATAACAGTCCACCTCGATTGAGAAGAGCCTTGTGTTGTGTTTTAGCAATAGGATGAGTAAATATGTATTGCAAACAGTGAGTGCATCCGTTCGACAATCGATCTCCGTGTTGTGGCATTTTCCGTAGGAGTTAAATTTAATAACAGTCCACCTCGAGTGAGAAGAGCCTTGTGTTGACTTTTAGCAATAGGATGAGTAAATATGTAATGCAAACATTGAGTGCATCCGGTCGACAATCGATCTCCGTGTTGTGGAATTTTCCGTAGAAGTTAAATTTAATAACAGTCCAACTCAAGTGAGAAGAGCCTTGTGTTGACTTTTAGCAATAGGATAAGTAAATATGCAACACATACAGTGAGTGCATCCGGTCCACAATCGATTTCCGTGTTGTGGCATTTTCCGTAGAAGTTAAATTTAATAAGATTCTACCTCGAGTGAGAAGAGCCTAGTGTTGACTTTTAGCAATAGGATGAGTAAATATGTAATTTAAACAGTGAGTGCATCCGGTCGACAACCGATCTCCGTGTTGTGGAATTTTCCGTAGAAGTTAAATTTAATAACAGTCCACCTCGAGTGAGAAGTGCCTTGTGTTGACTTTTAGCAATAGGATGAGTTAATATGTAATGCAAACAGTGAGTGCATCCGGTCGACAATAGATCTCCGTATTGTGGTGTTTTCCGTAGACGTTAAATTTAATAACAGTCCACCTGGAGTGAGATGAGGATTGTGTTGACTTTTACCAATAGGATGAGTAAATATGTAATGCAAACAGTGACTACATCCGGTCGACAATTGATCTCCGTATTGTGGTATTTTCCTTAGAAGTTAAATTTAATAACAGTCCACCTCTAGTGAGAAGAGCCTTGTGTTGACTTATAGCAATAGGATGAGTAAATATGTAATGCAAACAGCGAGTGCATCCGGTCGACAATCGATCTCCGTGTTGTGGCATTTTCCGTAGAAGTTAATTTTAATAACAGTCCCCCTCGAGTGAGAAGAGCCTTGTGTTGACTTTTAGCAATGGAATGAGTAAATATGTAACGCAAACAGTGAATGCATCTGGTCGAAAATCTATCTCCGTATTGTATCATTTTCCGTAGAAGTTAAATTTAATAAGATTCCATCTCGAGTGAGAAGAGCCTTGTGTTTACATTTAGCAATAGGATTAGTAAATATGTAAAGCAAACAGTGAGTGCATCCGGTCGACAATCGATCTCCGTGTTGTGGCATTTTCCGTAGAAGTTAAATTTAATAACAGTCCACCTCGAGTGAGAAGAGCCTTGTGTTGACTTTTAGCAATACGATGAGTAAATTTGTAATGCAAACAGTGAGTGAATCCGGTCGACAACCGATCTCCGTGTTGTGGCATTTTTCGTTGAAGTTAAATTTATTAACAGTCCACCTCGAGTGAGAAGAGCCTTGTTTTGACTTTTAGCAGTTGGATGAGTAAATATGCAATGCATACAGTGAGTGCATCCGGTCGACAATCGATCTCCGTGTTGTGGCATTTTCCGTAGAAGTTCAATTTAATAACAGTCCACCTCGAGTGAGAAGAGCCTTGTGTTGAGTTTTAGCAATAGGATGAGTAAATATGTAATGCAAACAGTGAGTGCATCCGTTCGACAATCGATCTCCGTGTTGTGGCATTTTCCGTAGGAGTTAAATTTATTAACAGTCCACCTCGAATGAGAAGAGCCTTATGTTGACTTTTAGCAGTTGGATGAGTAAATATGCAATGCATACAGTGAGTGCATCCGGTCGACAATCGATCTCCGTGTTGTGGCATTTTCCGTAGAATTAAAATTTAATAACAGTCCACCTCGAGTGAGAAGAGCCTTGTTGTTGACTTTTAGAAATAGGATGAGTAAATATGTAATGCAAACAGTGAGTGCATCCAGTCGACAATCGATCTCCGTTTTTTGTCATTTTCCGTAAATGTTAAATTTAATAACAGTCCACCTCGATTGAGAAGAGCCTTGTGTTGAGTTTTAGCAATAGGATGAGTAAATATGTATTGCAAACAGTGAGTGCATCCGGTCGACAATCGATCTCCGTGTTGTGGAATTTTCCGTAGAAGTTAAATTTAATAACAGTCCAACTCAAGTGAGAAGAGCCTTGTGTTGACTTTTAGCAATAGGATAAGTAAATATGCAACACATACAGTGAGTGCATCCGGTCCACAATCGATTTCCGTGTTGTGGCATTTTCCGTAGAAGTTAAATTTAATAAGATTCTACCTCGAGTGAGAAGAGCCTAGTGTTGACTTTTAGCAATAGGATGAGTAAATATGTAATTTAAACAGTGAGTGCATCCGGTCGACAACCGATCTCCGTGTTGTGGAATTTTCCGTAGAAGTTAAATTTAATAACAGTCCACCTCGAGTGAGAAGTGCCTTGTGTTGACTTTTAGCAATAGGATGAGTTAATATGTAATGCAAACAGTGAGTGCATCCGGTCGACAATAGATCTCCGTATTGTGGTGTTTTCCGTAGACGTTAAATTTAATAACAGTCCACCTGGAGTGAGATGAGGATTGTGTTGACTTTTACCAATAGGATGAGTAAATATGTAATGCAAACAGTGACTACATCCGGTCGACAATTGATCTCCGTATTGTGGTATTTTCCTTAGAAGTTAAATTTAATAACAGTCCACCTCTAGTGAGAAGAGCCTTGTGTTGACTTATAGCAATAGGATGAGTAAATATGTAATGCAAACAGCGAGTGCATCCGGTCGACAATCGATCTCCGTGTTGTGGCATTTTCCGTAGAAGTTAATTTTAATAACAGTCCCCCTCGAGTGAGAAGAGCCTTGTGTTGACTTTTAGCAATGGAATGAGTAAATATGTAACGCAAACAGTGAATGCATCTGGTCGAAAATCTATCTCCGTATTGTATCATTTTCCGTAGAAGTTAAATTTAATAAGATTCCATCTCGAGTGAGAAGAGCCTTGTGTTTACATTTAGCAATAGGATTAGTAAATATGTAAAGCAAACAGTGAGTGCATCCGGTCGACAATCGATCTCCGTGTTGTGGCATTTTCCGTAGAAGTTAAATTTAATAACAGTCCACCTCGAGTGAGAAGAGCCTTGTGTTGACTTTTAGCAATACGATGAGTAAATTTGTAATGCAAACAGTGAGTGAATCCGGTCGACAACCGATCTCCGTGTTGTGGCATTTTTCGTTGAAGTTAAATTTATTAACAGTCCACCTCGAGTGAGAAGAGCCTTGTTTTGACTTTTAGCAGTTGGATGAGTAAATATGCAATGCATACAGTGAGTGCATCCGGTCGACAATCGATCTCCGTGTTGTGGCATTTTCCGTAGAAGTTCAATTTAATAACAGTCCACCTCGAGTGAGAAGAGCCTTGTGTTGAGTTTTAGCAATAGGATGAGTAAATATGTAATGCAAACAGTGAGTGCATCCGTTCGACAATCGATCTCCGTGTTGTGGCATTTTCCGTAGGAGTTAAATTTATTAACAGTCCACCTCGAATGAGAAGAGCCTTATGTTGACTTTTAGCAGTTGGATGAGTAAATATGCAATGCATACAGTGAGTGCATCCGGTCGACAATCGATCTCCGTGTTGTGGCATTTTCCGTAGAATTAAAATTTAATAACAGTCCACCTCGAGTGAGAAGAGCCTTGTTGTTGACTTTTAGAAATAGGATGAGTAAATATGTAATGCAAACAGTGAGTGCATCCAGTCGACAATCGATCTCCGTTTTTTGTCATTTTCCGTAAATGTTAAATTTAATAACAGTCCACCTCGAGTGAGAAGAGCCTTGTGTTGAGTTTTAGCAATAGGATGAGTAAATATGTATTGCAAACAGTGAGTGCATCCGTTCGACAATCGATCTCCGTGTTGTGGCATTTTCCGTAGGAGTTAAATTTAATAACAGTCCACCTCGAGTGAGAAGAGCCTTGTGTTGACTTTTAGCAATTGGATGAGTAAATATGCAATGCATACAGTGAGTGCGGTCCGGTCGACAATCGATCTCCGTGTAGTGGCATTTTCCGTAAAAGTTAAATTTAGTAACAGTCCACCTCGAGTGAGAAGAGCCTTGTGTTGACTTTTAGCAATAGGATGAGTAAATATGTAATGCAAACATTGTGTGCATCCGGTCGACAATCGATCTCCGTGTTGTGGAATTTTCCGTAGAAGTTAAATTTAATAACAGTTCACCTCGAGTGAGAAGTGCCTTGTGTTGACTTTTAGCAATAGGATGAGTTAATATGTAATGCAAACAGTGAGTGCATCCGGTCGACAATAGATCTCCGTATTTTGGTGTTTTCCGTAGACGTTAAATTTAATAAAAGTCCACCTGGAGTGAGAAGAGGATTGTGTTGACTTTTACCAATAGGATGAGTAAATATGTAATGCAAACAGTGACTACATCCGGTCGACAATTGATCTCCGTATTGTGGTATTTTCCATAGAAGTTAAACTTAATAACAGTCCACCTCGAGTGAGAAGAGCCTTGTGTTGACTTATAGCAATAGAATGAGTAAATATGTAATGCAAACAGTGAGTGCATCCGGTCGACAATCGATCTCCGTTTTTTGTCATTTTCCGTAAATGTTAAATTTAATAACAGTCCACCTCGAGTGAGAAGAGCCTTGTGTTGAGTTTTAGCAATAGGATGAGTAAATATGTATTGCAAACAGTGAGTGCATCTGTTCGACAATCGATCTCCGTATTGTATCATTTTCCGTAGAAGTTAAATTTAATAAGATTCCATCTCGAGTGAGAAGAGCCTTGTGTTTACATTTAGCAATAGGATTAGTAAATATGTAAAGCAAACAGTGAGTGCATCCGGTCGACAATCGATCACCGTGTTGTGGCATTTTCCGTAGAAGTTAAATTTAATAACAGTCCACCTCGAGTGAGAAGAGCCTTGTGTTGACTTTTAGCAATAGGATGAGTAAATATGTAATGCAAACAATGAATGCATCCGGTCGACAATCGATCTCCGTGTTGTGGCGTTTCCGTAGAAGTTAAATTTAATAACAGTCCACCTCGAGTGAGAAGAGCCTTGTGTTGACTTTTAGCAATAGGATGAGTAAATATGTAATGCAAACAGTGAATGCATCCGGTCGACAATCGATCTCCGTTTTGTGGCATTTTCCGTAGAAGTTAAATTTAATAACAATTCACCTCGAGTGAGAAGAGCCTTGAGTTGACTTTTAGCAATAGGATGAGTAAATATGTAATGCAAACAATGAATGCATCCGGTCGACAATCGATCTCCGTGTTGTGGCATTTTCCGTAGAAGTTAAATTTAATAACAGTCCACCTCGAGTGAGAAGAGCCTTGTGTTGACTTTTAGCAATACGATGAGTAAATATGTAATGCAAACAGTGAGTGCATCCGTTCGACAATCGATCTCCTTGTTGTGGCATTTTCCGTAGGAGTTAAATTTATTAACAGTCCACCTCGAGTGAGAAGAGCCTTGTGTTGACTTTTAGCAGTTGGATGAGTAATTATGCAATGCATACAGTGAGTGCATCCGGTCGACAATCGATCTCCGTGTTGTGGCATTTTCCGTAGAATTAAAATTTAATAACAGTCCACCTCGAGTGAGAAGAGCCTTGTTGTTGACTTTTAGCAATAGGATGAGTAAATATGTAATGCAAACAGTGAGTGCATCCGGTCGACAATCGATCTCCGTTTTTTGTCATTTTCCGTAAATGTTAAATTTAATAACAGTCCACCTCGAGTGAGAAGAGCCTTGTGTTGACTTTTAGCAATAGGATGAGTAAATATGTAATGCAAACATTGAGTGCATCCGGTCGACAATCGATCTCCGTGTTGTGGAATTTTCCGTAGAAGTTAAATTTAATAACAGTCCAACTCAAGTGAGAAGAGCCTTGTGTTGACTTTTAGCAATAGGATAAGTAAATATGCAATACATACAGTGAGTGCATCCGGTCCACAATCGATTTCCGTGTTGTGGCATTTTCCGTAGAAGTTAAATTTAATAAGATTCTACCTCGAGTAAGAAGAGCCTAGTGTTGACTTATAGCAATAGGATGAGTAAATATGTAATTAAAACAGTGAGTGCATCCGGTCGACAATCGATCTCCGTGTTGTGGAATTTTCCGTAGAAGTTAAATTTAATAACAGTCCACCTCGAGTGGGAAGTGCCTTGTGTTGACTTTTAGCAATAGGATGAGTTAATATGTAATGCAAACAGTGAGTGCATCCGGTAGACAATAGATCTCCGTATTGTGGTGTTTTCCGTAGACGTTAAATTTAATAACAGTCCACCTGGAGTGAGAAGAGGATTGTGTTGACTTTTACCAATAGGATGAGTAAATATGTAATGCAAACAGTGAGTGCATCCGTTCGACAATCGATCTCCTTGTTGTGGCATTTTCCGTAGGAGTTAAATTTATTAACAGTCCACCTCGAGTGAGAAGAGCCTTGTGTTGACTTTTAGCAGTTGGATGAGTAATTATGCAATGCATACAGTGCGTGCATCCGGTCGACAATCGATCTCCGTGTTGTGGCATTTTCCGTAGAATTAAAATTTAATAACAGTCCACCTCGAGTGAGAAGAGCCTTGTTGTTGACTTTTAGCAATAGGATGAGTAAATATGTAATGCAAACAGTGAGTGCATCCGGTCGACAATCGATCTCCGTTTTTTGTCATTTTCCGTAAATGTTAAATTTAATAACAGTCCACCTCGAGTGAGAAGAGCCTTGTGTTGACTTTTAGCAATAGGATGAGTAAATATGTAATGCAAACATTGAGTGCATCCGGTCGACAATCGATCTCCGTGTTGTGGAATTTTCCGTAGAAGTTAAATTTAATAACAGTCCAACTCAAGTGAGAAGAGCCTTGTGTTGACTTTTAGCAATAGGATAAGTAAATATGCAATACATACAGTGAGTGCATCCGGTCCACAATCGATTTCCGTGTTGTGGCATTTTCCGTAGAAGTTAAATTTAATAAGATTCTACCTCGAGTAAGAAGAGCCTAGTGTTGACTTATAGCAATAGGATGAGTAAATATGTAATTTAAACAGTGAGTGCATCCGGTCGACAATCGATCTCCGTGTTGTGGAATTTTCCGTAGAAGTTAAATTTAATAACAGTCCACCTCGAGTGGGAAGTGCCTTGTGTTGACTTTTAGCAATAGGATGAGTTAATATGTAATGCAAACAGTGAGTGCATCCGGTAGACAATAGATCTCCGTATTGTGGTGTTTTCCGTAGACGTTAAATTTAATAACAGTCCACCTGGAGTGAGAAGAGGATTGTGTTGACTTTTACCAATAGGATGAGTAAATATGTAATGCAAACAGTGACTACATCCGGTCGACAATTGATCTCCGTATTGTGGTATTTTCCATAGAAGTTAAATTTAATAACAGTCCACCTCGAGTGAGAAGAGCCTTGTGTTGACTTATAGCAATAGGATGAGTAAATATGTAATGCAAACAGCGAGTGCATCCGGTCGACAATCGATCTCCGTGTTGTGGCATTTTCCGTAGAAGTTAATTTTAATAACAGTCCCCCTCGAGTGAGAAGAGCCTTGTGTTGACTTTTAGCAATGGAATGAGTAAATATGTAATGCAAACAGTGAATGCATCTGGTCGACAATCGATCTCCTTATTGTATCATTTTCCGTAGAAGATAAATTTAATAAGATTGCATCTCGAGTGAGAAGAGCCTTGTGTTTACATTTAGCAATAGGATTAGTAAATATGTAAAGCAAACAGTGAGTGCATCCGGTCGACAATCGATCTCCGTGTTGTGGCATTTTCCGTAGAATTTAAATTTAATAACAGTCCACCTCGAGTGAGAAGAGCCTTGTGTTGACTTTTAGCAATAGGATGAGTAAATATGTAATGCAAACAATGAATGCATCCGGTCGACAATCGATCTCCGTGTTGTTGCATTTTCCGTAGAAGTTAAATTTAATAACAATTCACCTCGAGTGAGAAGAGCCTTGAGTTGACTTTTAGCAATAGGATGAGTAAATATGTAATGCAAACAATGAATGCATCCGGTCGACAATCGATCTCCGTGTTGTGGCATTTTCCGTAGAAGTTAAATTTAATAACAGTCCACCTCGAGTGAGAAGAGCCTTGTGTTGACTTTTAGCAATACGATGAGTAAATTTGTAATGCAAACAGTGAGTGAATCCGGTCGACAACCGATCTCCGTGTTGTGGCATTTTTCGTTGAAGTTAAATTTATTAACAGTCCACCTCGAGTGAGAAGAGCCTTGTTTTGACTTTTAGCAGTTGGATGAGTAAATATGCAATGCATACAGTGAGTGCATCCGGTCGACAATCGATCTCCGTGTTGTGGCATTTTCCGTAGAAGTTAAATTTAATAACAGTCCACCTCGAGTGAGAAGAGCCTTGTGTTGAGTTTTAGCAATAGGATGAGTAAATATGTAATGCAAACAGTGAGTGCATCCGTTCGACAATCGATCTCCGTGTTGTGGCATTTTCCGTAGGTGTTAAATTTATTAACAGTCCACCTCGAGTGAGAAGAGCCTTGTGTTGACTTTTAGCAGTTGGATGAGTAAATATGCAATGCATACAGTGAGTGCATCCGGTCGACAATCGATCTCCGTGTTGTGGCATTTTCCGTAGAATTAAAATTTAATAACAGTCCACCTCGAGTGAGAAGAGCCTTGTTGTTGACTTTTAGCAATAGGATGAGTAAATATGTAATGCAAACAGTGAGTGCATCCGGTCGACAATCGATCTCCGTTTTTTGTCATTTTCCGTAAATGTTAAATTTAATAACAGTCCACCTCGAGTGAGAAGAGCCTTGTGTTGAGTTTTAGCAATAGGATGAGTAAATATGTATCGCAAACAGTGAGTGCATCCGTTCGACAATCGATCTCCGTGTTGTGGCATTTTCCGTAGGAGTTAAATTTAATAACAGTCCACCTCGAGTGAGAAGAGCCTTGTGTTGACTTTTAGCAATTGGATGAGTAAATATGCAATGCATACAGTGAGTGCGGTCCGGTCGACAATCGATCTCCGTGTAGTGGCATTTTCCGTAAAAGTTAAATTTAATAACAGTCCACCTCTAGTGAGAAGAGCCTTGTGTTGACTTTTAGCAATAGGATGAGTAAATATGTAATGCAAACATTGAGTGCATCCGGTCGACAATCGATCTCCGTGTTGTGGAATTTTCCGTAGAAGTTAAATTTAATAACAGTCCAACTCAAGTGAGAAGAGCCTTGTGTTGACTTTTAGCAATAGGATAAGTAAATATGCAATACATACAGTGAGTGCATCCGGTCCACAATCGATTTCCGTGTTGTGGCATTTTCCGTAGAAGTTAAATTTAATAAGATTCTACCTCGAGTAAGAAGAGCCTAGTGTTGACTTATAGCAATAGGATGAGTAAATATGTAATTTAAACAGTGAGTGCATCCGGTCGACAATCGATCTCCGTGTTGTGGAATTTTCCGTAGAAGTTAAATTTAATAACAGTCCACCTCGAGTGAGAAGTGCCTTGTGTTGACTTTTAGCAATAGGATGAGTTAATATGTAATGCAAACAGTGAGTGCATCCGGTCGACAATAGATCTCCGTATTGTGGTGTTTTCCGTAGACGTTAAATTTAATAACAGTCCACCTGGAGTGAGAAGAGGATTGTGTTGACTTTTACCAATAGGATGAGTAAATATGTAATGCAAACATCGACTACATCCGGTCGACAATTGATCTCCGTATTGTGGTATTTTCCTTAGAAGTTAAATTTAATAACAGTCCACCTCGAGTGAGAAGAGCCTTGTGTTGACTTATAGCAATAGGATGAGTAAATATGTAATGCAAACAATGAATGCATCCGGTCGACAATCGATCTCCGTGTTGTGGCATTTTCCGTAGAAGTTAAATTTAATAACAATTCACCTCGAGTGAGAAGAGCCTTGAGTTGACTTTTAGCACTAGGATGAGTAAATATGTAATGCAAACAATGAATGCATCCGGTCGACAATCGATCTCCGTGTTGTGGCATTTTCCGTAGAAGTTAAATTTAATAACAGTCCACCTCGAGTGAGAAGAGCCTTGTGTTGACTTTTAGCAATACGATGAGTAAATTTGTAATGCAAACAGTGAGTGAATCCGGTCGACAACCGATCTCCGTGTTGTGGCATTTTTCGTTGAAGTTAAATTTATTAACAGTCCACCTCGAGTGAGAAGAGCCTTGTTTTGACTTTTAGCAGTTGGATGAGTAAATATGCAATGCATACTGTGAGTGCATCCGGCCGACAATCGATCTCCGTGTTGTGGCATTTTCCGTAGAAGTTAAATTTAATAACAGTCCACCTCGAGTGAGAAGAGCCTTGTGTTGAGTTTTAGCAATAGGATGAGTAAATATGTAATGCAAACAGTGAGTGCATCCGTTCGACAATCGATCTCCGTGTTGTGGCATTTTCCGTAGGTGTTAAATTTATTAACAGTCCACCTCGAGTGAGAAGAGCCTTGTGTTGACTTTTAGCAGTTGGATGAGTAAATATGCAATGCATACAGTGAGTGCATCCGGTCGACAATCGATCTCCGTGTTGTGGCATTTTCCCTAGAATTAAAATTTAATAACAGTCCACCTCGAGTGAGAAGAGCCTTGTTGTTGACTTTTAGCAATAGGATGAGTAAATATGTAATGCAAACAGTGAGTGCATCCGGTCGACAATCGATCTCCGTTTTTTGTCATTTTCCGTAAATGTTAAATTTAATAACAGTCCACCTCGAGTGAGAAGAGCCTTGTGTTGAGTTTTAGCAATAGGATGAGTAAATATGTATTGCAAACAGTGAGTGCATCCGTTCGACAATCGATCTCCGTGTTGTGGCATTTTCCGTAGGAGTTAAATTTAATAACAGTCCACCTCGAGTGAGAAGAGCCTTGTGTTGACTTTTAGCAATTGGATGAGTAAATATGCAATGCATACAGTGAGTGCGGTCCGGTGGACAATCGATCTCCGTGTAGTGGCATTTTCCGTAAAAGTTAAATTTAATAACAGTCCACCTCGAGTGAGAAGAGCCTTGTGTTGACTTTTAGCAATAGGATGAGTAAATATGTAATGCAAACATTGAGTGCATCCGGTCGACAATCGATCTCCGTGTTGTGGAATTTTCCGTAGAAGTTAAATTTAATAACAGTCCAACTCAAGTGAGAAGAGCCTTGTGTTGACTTTTAGCAATAGGATAAGTAAATATGCAATACATACAGTGAGTGCATCCGGTCCACAATCGATTTTCGTGTTGTGGCATTTTCCGTAGAAGTTAAATTTAATAAGTTTCTACCTCGAGTAAGAAGAGCCTAGTGTTGACTTATAGCAATAGGATGAGTAAATATGTAATTTAAACAGTGAGTGCATCCGGTCGACAATCGATCTCCGTGTTGTGGAATTTTCCGTAGAAGTTAAATTTAATAACAGTCCACCTGGAGTGAGAAGAGGATTGTGTTGACTTTTACCAATAGGATGAGTAAATATGTAATGCAAACATCGACTACATCCGGTCGACAATTGATCTCCGTATTGTGGTATTTTCCTTAGAAGTTAAATTTAATAACAGTCCACCTCGAGTGAGAAGAGCCTTGTGTTGACTTATAGCAATAGGATGAGTAAATATGTAATGCAAACAGCGAGTGCATCCGGTCGACAATCGATCTCCGTGTTGTGGCATTTTCCGTAGAAGTTAATTTTAACAACAGTCCCCCTCGAGTGAGAAGAGCCTTGTGTTGACTTTTAGCAATGGAATGAGTAAATATGTAATGCAAACAGTGAATGCATCTGGTCGACAATCGATCTCCGTATTGTATCATTTTCCGTAGAAGTTAAATTTAATAAGATTCCATCTCGAGTGAGAAGAGCCTTGTGTTTACATTTAGCAATAGGATTAGTAAATATGTAAAGCAAACAGTGAGTGCATCCGGTCGACAATCGATCTCCGTGTTGTGGCATTTTCCGTAGAAGTTAAATTTAATAACAGTCCACCTCGAGTGAGAAGAGCCTTGTGTTGACTTTTAGCAAAAGGATGAGTAAATATGTAATGCAAACAATGAATGCATCCGGTCGACAATCGATCTCCGTGTTGTGGCATTTTCCGTAGAAGTTAAATTTAATAACAGTCCACCTCGAGTGAGAAGAGCCTTGTGTTGACTTTTAGCAATAGGATGAGTAAATATGTAATGCAAACAGTGAATGCATCCGGTCGACAATCGATCTCCGTGTTGTGGCATTTTCCGCAGAAGTTAAATTTAATAACAATTCACCTCGAGTGAGAAGAGCCTTGAGTTGACTTTTAGCAATAGGATGAGTAAATATGTAATGCAAACAATGAATGCATCCGGTCGACAATCGATCTCCGTGTTGTGGCATTTTCTGTAGTAGTTAAATTTAATAACAGTCCACCACGAGTGAGAAGAGCCTTGTGTTGACTTTTAGCAATGGAATGAGTAAATATGTAATGCAAACAGTGAATGCATCCGGTCGACAATCGATCTCCGTGTTGTGGCATTTTCCGTAGAAGATAAATTTAATAACAGTCCACCTCGAATGAGAAGAGCCTTGTGTTGACTTTTAGCAATAGGATGAGTAAATATGCAATACATACACTGAGTGCATCCGGTCCACAATCGATTTCCGTGTTGTTGCATTTTCCGTAGAAGATAAATTTAATAACAGTCCACCTCGAATGAGAAGAGCCTTGTGTTGACTTTTAGCAATAGGATGAGTAAATATGTAATGCACACATTGAGTGCATCCGGTCGACAATCGATCTCCGTTTTGTGGTAATTTCCGTTTATATTAAATTTAATAACAGTCCACCTCGAGTGAGAAGAGCCTTGTGTTGACTTTTAGCAATAGGATGAGTAAATATGCAATACATACACTGAGTGCATCCGGTCCACAATCGATTTTCGTGTTGTGGCATTTTCCGTAGAAGTTAAATTTAATAACTGTCCACTTTGAGTTAGAAGAGCATTGTGTTGACTTTTAGCAATAGGATGAGTAAATATGTAATGCAAACAGTGAGTGCATCAGGTCGTCAATTGATCTCCGTGTTGTGGCATTTTCCGTAGAAGTTAAATTTAATAACAGTCCACCTCGAGTGAGAAGAGCCTTGTGTTGACTTTTAGCAATAGGATGAGTAAATATGTAATGCAAATAGTGAGTGCATCCGGTGGACAATCGATTCCCGTATTATGGCATTTTCCGTAGAAGTTAAATTTATTAACAGTCCACCTCGAGTGAGAAGAGCCTTGTGTTGACTTTTAGCAGTTCGATGAGTAAATATTTAATGCATACAGTGAGTGCATCCGTTCGACAATCGATCTCCGTGTTGTTGCATTTTCCGTAGAAGTTAAATTTAATAACAGTCCACCTCGAGTGTGAAGAGCCTTGTGTTGCCTTTTGGCAATAGGATGAGTAAATATGTAATGCAAACAGTGAATGCATCCGGTCGACAATCGATCTCCATGTTGTGGCATTTTCCGTAGAAGTTAAATTTAATAACAGTACACCTCGAGTGAGAAGAGCCTTGTGTTGACTTTTAGCAATGGGATGAGTAAATATGTAATGCAAACAGTGAATGCATCTGGTCGACAATCGATCTCCGTATTGTATCATTTTCCGTAGAAGTTAAATTTAATAAGATTGCACCTCGAGTGAAAAGAGCGTTGTGTTGACTTTTAGCAATAGGATGAGTAAATATGTAATGCAAACAGTGAGTGCATCCGGTCGACAATCGATCTCCGTATTGTTTCATTTTCTGTAGTAGTTAAATTTAATAACAGTCCACCTCGAGTGAGAAGAGCCTTGTGTTGACTTTTAGCAATTGAATGAGTAAATATGTAATGCAAACAGTGAATGCATCCGGTCGACAATCGATCTCCGTGTTGTGGCATTTTCCGTAGAAGTTAAATTTAATAACAGTCGAACTCGAGTGAGAAGAGCCTTGTGTTGACTCTTAGCAATAGGATGAGTAAATATGCAATACATACACTGAGTGCATCCGGTCCACAATCGATTTCCGTGTTGTGGCATTTTCCGTAGAAGTTAAATTTAATAACAGTCCACTTCGAGTGAGAAGAGCCTTGGGTTGACTTTTAGCAATAGGATGAGTAAATATGTAATGCAAACAGTGACTGCATCCGGTCGACAATCGATCTCCGTGTTGTTGCATTTTCCGTAGAAGATAAATTTAATAACAGTCCACTTCGAGTGAGAAGAGCCTTGTATTGACTTTTAGCAATAGGATGAGTAAGTATGCAATGCATACAGCGAGTGCATCCGTTCGACAATCGATCTCCGTGTTGTGGCATTTTACGTAAAATTGAAATTTAATAACAGTCCACCTCGAGTGAGAAGAGCCTTGTGTTGACTTTTAGCAATAGGATGAGTAAATATGTAATGCACACATTGAGTGCATCCGGTCGACAATCGATCTCCGTTTTGTGGTATTTTCCGTTAATGTTAAATTTAATAACAGTCCACCTCGAGTGAGAAGAGCCTTGTGTTGACTATTAGCAATAGGATGAGTAAATATGTAATGCAAACAGTGAGTGCATACGGTCGACAATTAATCGCCGTGTTGTGGCATTTTCCGTAGAAGTTAAATTTAATAACTGTCCACATTGAGTTAGAAGAGCCTTGTGTTGACTTTTTGCAATAGGATGAGTAAATATGTAATGCAAACAGTGAGTGCATCAGGTCGACATTTGATCTCCGTGTTGTGGCATTTTCCGTAGAAGTTAAATTTAATAACAGTCCACCTCGAGTGAGAAGAGCCTTGTGTTGACTTTTAGCAATAGGATGAGTAAATATGTGATGCAAACAGTGAGTGCATCCGGTGGACAATCGATTCCCGTATTATGGCATTTTCCGTAGAAGTTAAATTTAATAAGAATCCACCTCGAGTGAGAAGAGCCTTATGTTGACTTTTAGCAATAGGATGAGTAAATATGTAATGCAAACAGTGAGTGCATCCGGTCGACAATCGATTTTCGTGTTGTGGCATTTTCTGTAGAAGTAAAATTTAATAACAGTCCACCTGGAGTGAGAAGAGCCTTGTGTTGACTTTTAGCAATAGGATGAGTAAATATGTAATGCAAACAGTGAGTGCATCAGGTCGACATTTGATCTCCGTGTTGTGGCATTTTCCGTAGAAGTTAAATTTAATAACAGTCCACCTCGAGTGAGAAGAGCCTTGTGTTGACTCTTAGCAATAGGATGAGTAAATATGCAATACATACACTGAGTGCATCCGGTCCACAATCGATTTCCGTGTTGTGGCATTTTCCGTAGAAGTTAAATTTAATAACAGTCCACTTCGAGTGAGAAGAGCCTTGGGTTGACTTTTAGCAATAGGATGAGTAAATATGTAATGCAAACAGTGACTGCATCCGGTCGACAATCGATCTCCGTGTTGTTGCATTTTCCGTAGAAGATAAATTTAATAACAGTCCACTTCGAGTGAGAAGAGCCTTGTATTGACTTTTAGCAATAGGATGAGTAAGTATGCAATGCATACAGCGAGTGCATCCGTTCGACAATCGATCTCCGTGTTGTGGCATTTTACGTAAAATTGAAATTTAATAACAGTCCACCTCGAGTGAGAAGAGCCTTGTGTTGACTTTTAGCAATAGGATGAGTAAATATGTAATGCACACATTGAGTGCATCCGGTCGACAATCGATCTCCGTTTTGTGGTATTTTCCGTTAATGTTAAATTTAATAACAGTCCACCTCGAGTGAGAAGAGCCTTGTGTTGACTATTAGCAATAGGATGAGTAAATATGTAATGCAAACAGTGAGTGCATACGGTCGACAATTAATCGCCGTGTTGTGGCATTTTCCGTAGAAGTTAAATTTAATAACTGTCCACATTGAGTTAGAAGAGCCTTGTGTTGACTTTTAGCAATAGGATGAGTAAATATGTAATGCAAACAGTGAGTGCATCAGGTCGACATTTGATCTCCGTGTTGTGGCATTTTCCGTAGAAGTTAAATTTAATAACAGTCCACCTCGAGTGAGAAGAGCCTTGGGTTGACTTTTAGCAATAGGATGAGTAAATATGTAATGCAAACAGTGAGTGCATCAGGTCGACATTTGATCTCCGTGTTGTGGCATTTTCCGTAGAAGTTAAATTTAATAACAGTCCACTTCGAGTGAGAAGAGCCTTGGGTTGACTTTTAGCAATAGGATGAGTAAATATGTAATGCAAACAGTGACTGCATCCGGTCGACAATCGATCTCCGTGTTGTTGCATTTTCCGTAGAAGATAAATTTAATAACAGTCCACTTCGAGTGAGAAGAGCCTTGTATTGACTTTTAGCAATAGGATGAGTAAGTATGCAATGCATACAGCGAGTGCATCCGTTCGACAATCGATCTCCGTGTTGTGGCATTTTACGTAAAATTGAAATTTAATAACAGTCCACCTCGAGTGAGAAGAGCCTTGTGTTGACTTTTAGCAATAGGATGAGTAAATATGTAATGCACACATTGAGTGCATCCGGTCGACAATCGATCTCCGTTTTGTGGTATTTTCCGTTAATGTTAAATTTAATAACAGTCCACCTCGAGTGAGAAGAGCCTTGTGTTGACTATTAGCAATAGGATGAGTAAATATGTAATGCAAACAGTGAGTGCAAACGGTCGACAATTAATCGCCGTGTTGTGGCATTTTCCGTAGAAGTTAAATTTAATAACTGTCCACATTGAGTTAGAAGAGCCTTGTGTTGACTTTTAGCAATAGGATGAGTAAATATGTAATGCAAACAGTGAGTGCATCAGGTCGACATTTGATCTCCGTGTTGTGGCATTTTCCGTAGAAGTTAAATTTAATAACAGTCCACCTCGAGTGAGAAGAGCCTTGTGTTGACTTTTAGCAATAGGATGAGTAAATATGTGATGCAAACAGTGAGTGCATCCGGTGGACAATCGATTCCCGTATTATGGCATTTTCCGTAGAAGTTAAATTTAATAAGAATCCACCTCGAGTGAGAAGAGCCTTATGTTGACTTTTAGCAATAGGATGAGTAAATATGTAATGCAAACAGTGAGTGCATCCGGTCGACAATCGATTTTCGTGTTGTGGCATTTTCTGTAGAAGTAAAATTTAATAACAGTCCACCTGGAGTGAGAAGAGCCTTGTGTTGACTTTTAGCAATAGGATGAGTAAATATGTAATGGAAACAGTGAGTGCATCCGGTCGACAATCGATTCCCGTATTGTGGCATTTTCCGTAGAAGCTAAATTTAATAAGAATCCACCTCGAGTGAGAAGAGCCCTATGTTGACTTTTAGCAATAGGATGAGTAAATATGTAATGCAAACAGTGAGTGCATCCGGTCGACAATCGATCTCCGTGTTGTGGCATTTTTCGTAGAAATTAAATTTAATAACAATCCACCTCGAGTGAGAAGAGCCTTGTGTTGACTTTTAGCAATAGGATGAGCAAATATGTAATGCAAATAGTGACTGAATCCGGTCGACAATTGATCGCCGTGTTGTGGCATTTTCCATAGAAGTTAAATTTAATAACAGTCCACCTCGAGTGAGAAGAGCCTTGTGTTGACTTTTAGCAATAGGATGAGTAAATATGTAATGCAAACAGTGAGTGCATCCGGTCGACAATCGATCTCCGTGTTGTGGCATTTTCCGTAGAAGTTAAATTTAATAACATTCCACCTCGAGTGAGAATAGCCTTGTGTTGACTTTTAGCAATGGGATGAGTAAATATGTAATGCAAACAGTGAGTGCATCCTGTCGACAATCGATCTCCGTGTTGTTGCATTTTTCGTAGAAATTAAATTTAATAACAGTCCACCTCGAGTGAGAAGAGCCTTGTGTTGACTTTTAGCAATAGGATGAGCAAATATGTAATGCAAATAGTGACTGAATCCGGTCGACAATTGATCGCCGTGTTGTGGCATTTTCCATTGAAGTTAAATTTAATAACAGTCCACCTCGAGTGAGAAGAGCCTTGTGTTGACTTTTAGCAATAGGATGAGTAAATATGTAATGCAAACAGTGAGTGCATCCGGTCGACAATCGATCTCCGTGTTGTGGCATTTTCTGTAGTAGTTAAATTTAATAACAGTCCACCACGAGTGAGAAGAGCCTTGTGTTGACTTTTAGCAATGGAATGAGTAAATATGTAATGCAAACAGTGAATGCATCCGGTCGACAATCGATCTCCGTGTTGTGGCATTTTCCGTAGAAGATAAATTTAATAACAGTCCACCTCGAATGAGAAGAGCCTTGTGTTGACTTTTAGCAATAGGATGAGTAAATATGCAATACATACACTGAGTGCATCCGGTCCACAATCGATTTCCGTGTTGTTGCATTTTCCGTAGAAGATAAATTTAATAACAGTCCACCTCGAATGAGAAGAGCCTTGTGTTGACTTTTAGCAATAGGATGAGTAAATATGTAATGCACACATTGAGTGCATCCGGTCGACAATCGATCTCCGTTTTGTGGTAATTTCCGTTTATATTAAATTTAATAACAGTCCACCTCGAGTGAGAAGAGCCTTGTGTTGACTTTTAGCAATAGGATGAGTAAATATGCAATACATACACTGAGTGCATCCGGTCCACAATCGATTTTCGTGTTGTGGCATTTTCCGTAGAAGTTAAATTTAATAACTGTCCACTTTGAGTTAGAAGAGCATTGTGTTGACTTTTAGCAATAGGATGAGTAAATATGTAATGCAAACAGTGAGTGCATCAGGTCGTCAATTGATCTCCGTGTTGTGGCATTTTCCGTAGAAGTTAAATTTAATAACAGTCCACCTCGAGTGAGAAGAGCCTTGTGTTGACTTTTAGCAATAGGATGAGTAAATATGTAATGCAAATAGTGAGTGCATCCGGTGGACAATCGATTCCCGTATTATGGCATTTTCCGTAGAAGTTAAATTTATTAACAGTCCACCTCGAGTGAGAAGAGCCTTGTGTTAACTTTTAGCAGTTCGATGAGTAAATATTTAATGCATACAGTGAGTGCATCCGTTCGACAATCGATCTCCGTGTTGTTGCATTTTCCGTAGAAGTTAAATTTAATAACAGTCCACCTCGAGTGTGAAGAGCCTTGTGTTGCCTTTTGGCAATAGGATGAGTAAATATGTAATGCAAACAGTGAATGCATCCGGTCGACAATCGATCTCCATGTTGTGGCATTTTCCGTAGAAGTTAAATTTAATAACAGTACACCTCGAGTGAGAAGAGCCTTGTGTTGACTTTTAGCAATGGGATGAGTAAATATGTAATGCAAACAGTGAATGCATCTGGTCGACAATCGATCTCCGTATTGTATCATTTTCCGTAGAAGTTAAATTTAATAAGATTGCACCTCGAGTGAAAAGAGCGTTGTGTTGACTTTTAGCAATAGGATGAGTAAATATGTAATGCAAACAGTGAGTGCATCCGGTCGACAATCGATCTCCGTATTGTTTCATTTTCTGTAGTAGTTAAATTTAATAACAGTCCACCTCGAGTGAGAAGACCCTTGTGTTGACTTTTAGCAATTGAATGAGTAAATATGTAATGCAAACAGTGAATGCATCCGGTCGACAATCGATCTCCGTGTTGTGGCATTTTCCGTAGAAGTTAAATTTAATAACAGTCGAACTCGAGTGAGAAGAGCCTTGTGTTGACTCTTAGCAATAGGATGAGTAAATATGCAATACATACACTGAGTGCATCCGGTCCACAATCGATTTCCGTGTTGTGGCATTTTCCGTAGAAGTTAAATTTAATAACAGTCCACTTCGAGTGAGAAGAGCCTTGGGTTGACTTTTAGCAATAGGATGAGTAAATATGTAATGCAAACAGTGACTGCATCCGGTCGACAATCGATCTCCGTGTTGTTGCATTTTCCGTAGAAGATAAATTTAATAACAGTCCACTTCGAGTGAGAAGAGCCTTGTATTGACTTTTAGCAATAGGATGAGTAAGTATGCAATGCATACAGCGAGTGCATCCGTTCGACAATCGATCTCCGTGTTGTGGCATTTTACGTAAAATTGAAATTTAATAACAGTCCACCTCGAGTGAGAAGAGCCTTGTGTTGACTTTTAGCAATAGGATGAGTAAATATGTAATGCACACATTGAGTGCATCCGGTCGACAATCGATCTCCGTTTTGTGGTATTTTCCGTTAATGTTAAATTTAATAACAGTCCACCTCGAGTGAGAAGAGCCTTGTGTTGACTATTAGCAATAGGATGAGTAAATATGTAATGCAAACAGTGAGTGCATACGGTCGACAATTAATCGCCGTGTTGTGGCATTTTCCGTAGAAGTTAAATTTAATAACTGTCCACATTGAGTTAGAAGAGCCTTGTGTTGACTTTTAGCAATAGAATGAGTAAATATGTAATGCAAACAGTGAGTGCATCAGGTCGACATTTGATCTCCGTGTTGTGGCATTTTCCGTAGAAGTTAAATTTAATAACAGTCCACCTCGAGTGAGAAGAGCCTTGTGTTGACTTTTAGCAATAGGATGAGTAAATATGTGATGCAAACAGTGAGTGCATCCGGTGGACAATCGATTCCCGTATTATGGCATTTTCCGTAGAAGTTAAATTTAATAAGAATCCACCTCGAGTGAGAAGAGCCTTATGTTGACTTTTAGCAATAGGATGAGTAAATATGTAATGCAAAAAGTGAGTGCATCCGGTCGACAATCGATTTTCGTGTTGTGGCATTTTCTGTAGAAGTAAAATTTAATAACAGTCCACCTGGAGTGAGAAGAGCCTTGTGTTGACTTTTAGCAATAGGATGAGTAAATATGTAATGGAAACAGTGAGTGCATCCGGTCGACAATCGATTCCCGTATTGTGGCATTTTCCGTAGAAGCTAAATTTAATAAGAATCCACCTCGAGTGAGAAGAGCCCTATGTTGACTTTTAGCAATAGGATGAGTAAATATGTAATGCAAACAGTGAGTGCATCCGGTCGACAATCGATCTCCGTGTTGTGGCATTTTTCGTAGAAATTAAATTTAATAACAATCCACCTCGAGTGAGAAGAGCCTTGTGTTGACTTTTAGCAATAGGATGAGCAAATATGTAATGCAAATAGTGACTGAATCCGGTCGACAATTGATCGCCGTGTTGTGGCATTTTCCATAGAAGTTAAATTTAATAACAGTCCACCTCGAGTGAGAAGAGCCTTGTGTTGACTTTTAGCAATAGGATGAGTAAATATGTAATGCAAACAGTGAGTGCATCCGGTCGAATATCGATCTCCGTGTTGTGGCATTTTCCGTAGAAGTTAAATTTAATAACATTCCACCTCGAGTGAGAATAGCCTTGTGTTGACTTTTAGCAATGGGATGAGTAAATATGTAATGCAAACAGTGAGTGCATCCTGTCGACAATCGATCTCCGTGTTGTTGCATTTTTCGTAGAAATTAAATTTAATAACAGTCCACCTCGAGTGAGAAGAGCCTTGTGTTGACTTTTAGCAATAGGATGAGCAAATATGTAATGCAAATAGTGACTGAATCCGGTCGACAATTGATCGCCGTGTTGTGGCATTTTCCATTGAAGTTAAATTTAATAACAGTCCACCTCGAGTGAGAAGAGCCTTGTGTTGACTTTTAGCAATAGGATGAGTAAATATGTAATGCAAACAGTGAGTGCATCCGGTCGACAATCGATCTCCGTGTTGTGTCATTTTCTGTAGTAGTTAAATTTAATAACAGTCCACCACGAGTGAGAAGAGCCTTGTTTTGACTTTTAGCAATGGAATGAGTAAATATGTAATGCAAACAGTGAATGCATCCGGTCGACAATCGATCTCCGTGTTGTGGCATTTTCCGTAGAAGATAAATTTAATAACAGTCCACCTCGAATGAGAAGAGCCTTGTGTTGACTTTTAGCAATAGGATGAGTAAATATGCAATACATACACTGAGTGCATCCGGTCCACAATCGATTTCCGTGTTGTTGCATTTTCCGTAGAAGATAAATTTAATAACAGTCCACCTCGAATGAGAAGAGCCTTGTGTTGACTTTTAGCAATAGGATGAGTAAATATGTAATGCACACATTGAGTGCATCCGGTCGACAATCGATCTCCGTTTTGTGGTAATTTCCGTTTATATTAAATTTAATAACAGTCCACCTCGAGTGAGAAGAGCCTTGTGTTGACTTTTAGCAATAGGATGAGTAAATATGCAATACATACACTGAGTGCATCCGGTCCACAATCGATTTTCGTGTTGTGGCATTTTCCGTAGAAGTTAAATTTAATAACTGTCCACTTTGAGTTAGAAGAGCATTGTGTTGACTTTTAGCAATAGGATGAGTAAATATGTAATGCAAACAGTGAGTGCATCAGGTCGTCAATTGATCTCCGTGTTGTGGCATTTTCCGTAGAAGTTAAATTTAATAACAGTCCACCTCGAGTGAGAAGAGCCTTGTGTTGACTTTTAGCAATAGGATGAGTAAATATGTAATGCAAATAGTGAGTGCATCCGGTGGACAATCGATTCCCGTATTATGGCATTTTCCGTAGAAGTTAAATTTATTAACAGTCCACCTCGAGTGAGAAGAGCCTTGTGTTGACTTTTAGCAGTTCGATGAGTAAATATTTAATGCATACAGTGAGTGCATCCGTTCGACAATCGATCTCCGTGTTGTTGCATTTTCCGTAGAAGTTAAATTTAATAACAGTCCACCTCGAGTGTGAAGAGCCTTGTGTTGCCTTTTGGCAATAGGATGAGTAAATATGTAATGCAAACAGTGAATGCATCCGGTCGACAATCGATCTCCATGTTGTGGCATTTTCCGTAGAAGTTAAATTTAATAACAGTACACCTCGAGTGAGAAGAGCCTTGTGTTGACTTTTAGCAATGGGATGAGTAAATATGTAATGCAAACAGTGAATGCATCTGGTCGACAATCGATCTCCGTATTGTATCATTTTCCGTAGAAGTTAAATTTAATAAGATTGCACCTCGAGTGAAAAGAGCGTTGTGTTGACTTTTAGCAATAGGATGAGTAAATATGTAATGCAAACAGTGAGTGCATCCGGTCGACAATCGATCTCCGTATTGTTTCATTTTCTGTAGTAGTTAAATTTAATAACAGTCCACCTCGAGTGAGAAGACCCTTGTGTTGACTTTTAGCAATTGAATGAGTAAATATGTAATGCAAACAGTGAATGCATCCGGTCGACAATCGATCTCCGTGTTGTGGCATTTTCCGTAGAAGTTAAATTTAATAACAGTCGAACTCGAGTGAGAAGAGCCTTGTGTTGACTCTTAGCAATAGGATGAGTAAATATGCAATACATACACTGAGTGCATCCGGTCCACAATCGATTTCCGTGTTGTGGCATTTTCCGTAGAAGTTAAATTTAATAACAGTCCACTTCGAGTGAGAAGAGCCTTGGGTTGACTTTTAGCAATAGGATGAGTAAATATGTAATGCAAACAGTGACTGCATCCGGTCGACAATCGATCTCCGTGTTGTTGCATTTTCCGTAGAAGATAAATTTAATAACAGTCCACTTCGAGTGAGAAGAGCCTTGTATTGACTTTTAGCAATAGGATGAGTAAGTATGCAATGCATACAGCGAGTGCATCCGTTCGACAATCGATCTCCGTGTTGTGGCATTTTACGTAAAATTGAAATTTAATAACAGTCCACCTCGAGTGAGAAGAGCCTTGTGTTGACTTTTAGCAATAGGATGAGTAAATATGTAATGCACACATTGAGTGCATCCGGTCGACAATCGATCTCCGTTTTGTGGTATTTTCCGTTAATGTTAAATTTAATAACAGTCCACCTCGAGTGAGAAGAGCCTTGTGTTGACTATTAGCAATAGGATGAGTAAATATGTAATGCAAACAGTGAGTGCATACGGTCGACAATTAATCGCCGTGTTGTGGCATTTTCCGTAGAAGTTAAATTTAATAACTGTCCACATTGAGTTAGAAGAGCCTTGTGTTGACTTTTAGCAATAGAATGAGTAAATATGTAATGCAAACAGTGAGTGCATCAGGTCGACATTTGATCTCCGTGTTGTGGCATTTTCCGTAGAAGTTAAATTTAATAACAGTCCACCTCGAGTGAGAAGAGCCTTGTGTTGACTTTTAGCAATAGGATGAGTAAATATGTGATGCAAACAGTGAGTGCATCCGGTGGACAATCGATTCCCGTATTATGGCATTTTCCGTAGAAGTTAAATTTAATAAGAATCCACCTCGAGTGAGAAGAGGCTTATGTTGACTTTTAGCAATAGGATGAGTAAATATGTAATGCAAAAAGTGAGTGCATCCGGTCGACAATCGATTTTCGTGTTGTGGCATTTTCTGTAGAAGTAAAATTTAATAACAGTCCACCTGGAGTGAGAAGAGCCTTGTGTTGACTTTTAGCAATAGGATGAGTAAATATGTAATGGAAACAGTGAGTGCATCCGGTCGACAATCGATTCCCGTATTGTGGCATTTTCCGTAGAAGCTAAATTTAATAAGAATCCACCTCGAGTGAGAAGAGCCCTATGTTGACTTTTAGCAATAGGATGAGTAAATATGTAATGCAAACAGTGAGTGCATCCGGTCGACAATCGATCTCCGTGTTGTGGCATTTTTCGTAGAAATTAAATTTAATAACAATCCACCTCGAGTGAGAAGAGCCTTGTGTTGACTTTTAGCAATAGGATGAGCAAATATGTAATGCAAATAGTGACTGAATCCGGTCGACAATTGATCGCCGTGTTGTGGCATTTTCCATAGAAGTTAAATTTAATAACAGTCCACCTCGAGTGAGAAGAGCCTTGTGTTGACTTTTAGCAATAGGATGAGTAAATATGTAATGCAAACAGTGAGTGCATCCGGTCGACAATCGATCTCCGTGTTGTGGCATTTTCCGTAAAAGTTAAATTTAATAACATTCCACCTCGAGTGAGAATAGCCTTGTGTTGACTTTTAGCAATGGGATGAGTAAATATGTAATGCAAACAGTGAGTGCATCCTGTCGACAATCGATCTCCGTGTTGTTGCATTTTTCGTAGAAATTAATTTTAATAACAGTCCACCTCGAGTGAGAAGAGCCTTGTGTTGACTTTTAGCAATAGGATGAGCAAATATGTAATGCAAATAGTGACTGAATCCGGTCGACAATTGATCGCCGTGTTGTGGCATTTTCCATTGAAGTTAAATTTAATAACAGTCCACCTCGAGTGAGAAGAGCCTTGTGTTGACTTTTAGCAATAGGATGAGTAAATATGTAATGCAAACAGTGAGTGCATCCGGTCGACAATCGATCTCCGTGTTGTGGCATTTTCCGTAGAAGTTAAATTTAATAACATTCCACCTCGAGTGAGAAGAGCCTTGTGTTGACTTTTAGCAATAGGATGAGTAAATATGTAATGCAAACAGTGAGTGCATCCGATCGACAATTGATCTCCGTATTGTGGTATTTTCCTTAGAAGTTAAATTTAATAACAGTCCACCTCGAGTGAGAAGAGCCTTGTGTTGACTTTTAGCAATTGGATGAGTAAATATGCAATGCATACAGTGAGTGCATCCGATCTTCAATCGATCTCCGTGTTGTGACATTTTCCGTAGAAGTTAAATTTAATAACAGTCCAACACGAGTGAGAAGAGCCCAGTGTTGACTTTTAGCAATAGGATGAGTAAATATGTAATGCAAACATTGAGTGCATCCGGTCGACAATCGATCTCCGTTTTGTGGCATTTCCCGTAAAAGTTAAATTTAATAACAGTCCACCTCGAGTGAGAAGAGCCTTGTGTTGACTTTTAGCAATAGGATGAGTAAATATGTAATGCAAACAGTGAGTGCATCCGGTCGTCAATTGATCTCCGCATTTTGGTATTTTCCTTAGAAGTTAAATTTAATAACAGTTCACCTCGAGTGAGAAGAGCCTTGTCTTGACTTATAGCAATAGGATGAGTAAATATGTAATGCAAACAGTGAGTGCATCCGGTCGACAACCGATCTCCGTGTTGTGGCATTTTCAGTAGAAGTTAAATTTAATAACAGTCCACCTCGAGTGAGATGAGCCTTGTGTTGACTTTTAGCAATGGGATGAGTAAATATGTAATGCAAACAGTGAATGCATCCGGTCGACAATCGATCTTCGTGTTCTGGCATTTTCCGTAGAAGTTAAATTTAATAACAGTCCAACACGAGTGAGAAGAGCCCAGTGTTGACTTTTAGCAATAGGATGAGTAAATATGTAATGCAAACATTGAGTGCATCCGGTAGACAATGGATCTCCGTGTTGTGGCATTTTCCGTAAATGTTAAATTTAATAACAGTCCACCTCGAGTGAGGAGAGCCTTTTGTTGACTTTTAGCAATAGGATGAGTAAATGTGTAATGCAAACTTTGAGTGCATCCGGTCGACAATCAATCTCCGTGTTGTGGTATTTTCCGTAGACGTTAAATTTAATAACAGTCCACCTGGAGTGAGAAGAGCATTGTGTTGACTTTTACCAATAGGATGAGTAAATATGCAATGCATACAGTGAGTGCATCCGGTCGACAATCGATCTCCGTGTTGTGGCACTTTCCGTAGAAGTTAAATTTAATAACAGTCCACCTCGAGTGAGAAGAGCCTTGTGTTGACTTTTAGCAATAGGATGAGTAAATTTGTAATGCAAACAGTGAGTGAATCCGGTCGACAACCGATCTCCGTGTTGTGGCATTTTTCGTTGAAGTTAAATTTATTAACAGTCCACCTCGAGTGAGAAGAGCCTTGTGTTGACTTTTAGCAGTTGGATGAGTAAACATGCAATGCTTACTGTGAGTGCATCCGGTCGACAATCGATCTCCGTGTTGTGGCATTTTCCGTAGAAGTTAAATTTAATAACAGTCCACCTCGAGTGAGAAGAGCCTTGTGTTGCCTTTTAGCAATAGGATGAGTAAATATGTAATGCAAACAGTGAATGCATCCGGTCGACAATCGATCTCCGTGTTGTGGCATTTTCCGTAGAAGTTAAATTTAATAACAATTCACCTCGAGTGAGAAGAGCCTTGTGTTGACTTTTAGAAATAGGATGAGTAAATATGTAATGCAAACAGTGAATGCATCCGGTCGACAATCGATCTCCATGTTGTGGCATTTTCCGTAGAAGTTAAATTTAATAACAGTACACCTCGAGTGAGAAGAGCCTTGTGTTGACTTTTAGCAATGGGATGAGTAAATATGTAATGCAAACAGTGAATGCATCTGGTCGACAATCGTTCTCCGTATTGTATCATTTTCCGTAGAAGTTAAATTTAATAAGATTGCACCTCGAGTGAAAAGAGCGTTGTGTTGACTTTTAGCAATAGGATGAGTAAATATGTAATGCAAACAGTGACTGCATCCGGTCGACAATCGATCTCCGTGTTGTTGCATTTTCCGTAGAAGATAAATTTAATAACAGTCCACTTCGAGTGAGAAGAGCCTTGTATTGACTTTTAGCAATAGGATGAGTAAGTATGCAATGCATATAGTGAGTGCATCCGGTCGACAATCGATCTCCGTATTGTGGCATTTTCTGTAGTAGTTAAATTTAATAACAGTCCACCTCGAGTGAGAAGAGCCTTGTGTTGACTTTTAGCAATGGAATGAGTAAATATGTAATGCAAACAGTGAATGCATCCGGTCGACAATCGATCTCCGTGTTGTGGCATTTTCCGTAGAAGTTAAATTTAATAACAGTCGAACTCGAGTGAGAAGAGCCTTGTGTTGACTCTTAGCAATAGGATGAGTAAATATGCAATACATACACTGAGTGCATCCGGTCCACAATTGATCTCCGTATTGTGGTATTTTCCTTAGAAGTTAAATTTAATAACAGTCCACCTCGAGTGAGAAGAGCCTTGTGTTGACTTTTAGCAATTGGATGAGTAAATATGCAATGCATACAGTGAGTGCATCCGATCTTCAATCGATCTCCGTGTTGTGACATTTTCCGTAGAAGTTAAATTTAATAACAGTCCAACACGAGTGAGAAGAGCCCAGTGTTGACTTTTAGCAATAGGATGAGTAAATATGTAATGCAAACATTGAGTGCATCCGGTCGACAATCGATCTCCGTTTTGTGGCATTTCCCGTAAAAGTTAAATTTAATAACAGTCCACCTCGAGTGAGAAGAGCCTTGTGTTGACTTTTAGCAATAGGATGAGTAAATATGTAATGCAAACAGTGAGTGCATCCGGTCGTCAATTGATCTCCGCATTTTGGTATTTTCCTTAGAAGTTAAATTTAATAACAGTTCACCTCGAGTGAGAAGAGCCTTGTCTTGACTTATAGCAATAGGATGAGTAAATATGTAATGCAAACAGTGAGTGCATCCGGTCGACAACCGATCTCCGTGTTGTGGCATTTTCAGTAGAAGTTAAATTTAATAACAGTCCACCTCGAGTGAGATGAGCCTTGTGTTGACTTTTAGCAATGGGATGAGTAAATATGTAATGCAAACAGTGAATGCATCCGGTCGACAATCGATCTTCGTGTTCTGGCATTTTCCGTAGAAGTTAAATTTAATAACAGTCCAACACGAGTGAGAAGAGCCCAGTGTTGACTTTTAGCAATAGGATGAGTAAATATGTAATGCAAACATTGAGTGCATCCGGTAGACAATGGATCTCCGTGTTGTGGCATTTTCCGTAAATGTTAAATTTAATAACAGTCCACCTCGAGTGAGGAGAGCCTTTTGTTGACTTTTAGCAATAGGATGAGTAAATGTGTAATGCAAACTTTGAGTGCATCCGGTCGACAATCAATCTCCGTGTTGTGGTATTTTCCGTAGACGTTAAATTTAATAACAGTCCACCTGGAGTGAGAAGAGCATTGTGTTGACTTTTACCAATAGGATGAGTAAATATGCAATGCATACAGTGAGTGCATCCGGTCGACAATCGATCTCCGTGTTGTGGCACTTTCCGTAGAAGTTAAATTTAATAACAGTCCACCTCGAGTGAGAAGAGCCTTGTGTTGACTTTTAGCAATAGGATGAGTAAATTTGTAATGCAAACAGTGAGTGAATCCGGTCGACAACCGATCTCCGTGTTGTGGCATTTTTCGTTGAAGTTAAATTTATTAACAGTCCACCTCGAGTGAGAAGAGCCTTGTGTTGACTTTTAGCAGTTGGATGAGTAAACATGCAATGCTTACTGTGAGTGCATCCGGTCGACAATCGATCTCCGTGTTGTGGCATTTTCCGTAGAAGTTAAATTTAATAACAGTCCACCTCGAGTGAGAAGAGCCTTGTGTTGCCTTTTAGCAATAGGATGAGTAAATATGTAATGCAAACAGTGAATGCATCCGGTCGACAATCGATCTCCGTGTTGTGGCATTTTCCGTAGAAGTTAAATTTAATAACAATTCACCTCGAGTGAGAAGAGCCTTGTGTTGACTTTTAGAAATAGGATGAGTAAATATGTAATGCAAACAGTGAATGCATCCGGTCGACAATCGATCTCCATGTTGTGGCATTTTCCGTAGAAGTTAAATTTAATAACAGTACACCTCGAGTGAGAAGAGCCTTGTGTTGACTTTTAGCAATGGGATGAGTAAATATGTAATGCAAACAGTGAATGCATCTGGTCGACAATCGTTCTCCGTATTGTATCATTTTCCGTAGAAGTTAAATTTAATAAGATTGCACCTCGAGTGAAAAGAGCGTTGTGTTGACTTTTAGCAATAGGATGAGTAAATATGTAATGCAAACAGTGACTGCATCCGGTCGACAATCGATCTCCGTGTTGTTGCATTTTCCGTAGAAGATAAATTTAATAACAGTCCACTTCGAGTGAGAAGAGCCTTGTATTGACTTTTAGCAATAGGATGAGTAAGTATGCAATGCATATAGTGAGTGCATCCGGTCGACAATCGATCTCCGTATTGTGGCATTTTCTGTAGTAGTTAAATTTAATAACAGTCCACCTCGAGTGAGAAGAGCCTTGTGTTGACTTTTAGCAATGGAATGAGTAAATATGTAATGCAAACAGTGAATGCATCCGGTCGACAATCGATCTCCGTGTTGTGGCATTTTCCGTAGAAGTTAAATTTAATAACAGTCGAACTCGAGTGAGAAGAGCCTTGTGTTGACTCTTAGCAATAGGATGAGTAAATATGCAATACATACACTGAGTGCATCCGGTCCACAATCGATTTCCGTGTTGTGGCATTTTCCGTAGAAGTTGAATTTAATAACAGTCCACTTCGAGTGAGAAGAGCCTTGTGTTGACTTTTAGCAATAGGATGAGTAAATATGTAATGCACACATTGAGTGCATCCGGTCGACAATCGATCTCCGTTTTGTGGTATTTTCCGTTAATGTTAAATTTAATAACAGTCCACCTCGAGTGAGAAGAGCCTTGTATTGACTTTTAGCAATAGGATGAGTAAATATGTAATGCAAACAGTGAGTGCATCAGGTCGACAATTGATCTCCGTGTTGTGGCATTTTCCGTAGAAGTTAAATTTAATAACAGTCCACCTCGAGTGAGAAGAGCCTTGTGTTGACTTTTAGCAATAGGTTGAGTAAATATGTAATGCAAACAGTGAGTGCATCCGGTCGACAATCGATTTTCGTGTTGTGGCATTTTCTGTAGAAGTAAAATTTAATAACAGTCCACCTGGAGTGAGAAGAGCCTTGTGTTGACTTTAGCAATAGGATGAGTAAATATGTAATGGAAACAGTGAGTGCATCCGGTCGACAATCGATTCCCGTATTGTGGCATTTTCCGTAGAAGTTAAATTTAATAAGAATCCACCTCGAGTGAGAAGAGCCCTATGTTGACTTTTAGCAATAGGATGGTTAAATATGTAATGCAAACAGTGAGTGCATCCGGTCGACAATCGATCTCCGTGTTGTGGCATTTTTCGTAGAAATTAAATTTAATAACAATCCACCTCGAGTGAGAAGAGCCTTGTGTTGACTTTTAGCAATAGGATGAGTAAATATGTAATGCAAACAGTGAGTGCATCCGGTCGACAATCGATCTCCGTGTTGTGGCATTTTCCGTAGAAATTAAATTTAATAACAGTCCACCTCGAGTCAGAAGAGCCTTGTGTTGACTTTTAGCAATAGGATGAGCAAATATGTAATGCAAATAGTGACTGAATCCGGTCGACAATTGATCGCCGTGTTGTGGCATTTTCCATTAAAGTTAAATTTAATAACAGTCCACCTCGAGTGAGAAGAGCCTTGTGTTGACTTTTAGCAATAGGATGAGTAAATATGTAATGCAAACAGTGAGTGCATCCGGTCGACAATCGATCTCCGTGTTGTGGCATTTTCCGTAGAAGTTAAATTTAATACCATTCCACCTCGAGTGAGAAGAGCCTTGTGTTGACTTTTAGCAATAGGATGAGTAAATATGTAATGCAAACAGTGAGTGCATCCGATCGACAATTGATCTCCGTATTGTGGTATTTTCCTTAGAAGTTAAATTTAATAACAGTCCACCTCGAGTGAGAAGAGCCTTGTGTTGACTTTTAGCAATTGGATGAGTAAATATGCAATGCATACAGTGAGTGCATCCGATCTTCAATCGATCTCCGTGTTGTGGCATTTTCCGTAGAAGTTAAATTTAATAACAGTCCAACACGAGTGAGAAGAGCCCAGTGTTGACTTTTAGCAATAGGATGAGTAAATATGTAATGCAAACATTGAGTGCATCCGGTCGACAATCGATCTCCGTTTTGTGGCATTTCCCGTAAATGTTAAATTTAATAACAGTCCACCTCGAGTGAGAAGAGCCTTGTGTTGACTTTTAGCAATAGGATGAGTAAATATGTAATGCAAACAGTGAGTGCATCCGGTCGTCAATTGATCTCCGCATTTTGGTATTTTCCTTAGAAGTTAAATTTAATAACAGTTCACCTCGAGTGAGAAGAGCCTTGTCTTGACTTATAGCAATAGGATGAGTAAATATGTAATGCAAACAGTGAGTGCATCCGGTCGACAACCGATCTCCGTGTTGTGGCATTTTCAGTAGAAGTTAAATTTAATAACAGTCCACCTCGAGTGAGATGAGCCTTGTGTTGACTTTTAGCAATGGGATGAGTAAATATGTAATGCAAACAGTGAATGCATCCGGTCGACAATCGATCTTCGTGTTCTGGCATTTTCCGTAGAAGTTAAATTTAATAACAGTCCAACACGAGTGAGAAGAGCCTAGTGTTGACTTTTAGCAATAGGATGAGTAAATATGTAATGCAAACATTGAGTGCATCCGGTAGACAATGGATCTCCGTGTTGTGGCATTTTCCGTAGACGTTAAATTTAATAACAGTCCACCTGGAGTGAGAAGAGCATTGTGTTGACTTTTACCAATAGGATGAGTAAATATGCAATGCATACAGTGAGTGCATCCGGTCGACAATCGATCTCCGTGTTGTGGCACTTTCCGTAGAAGTTAAATTTAATAACAGTCCACCTCGAGTGAGAAGAGCCTTGTGTTGACTTTTAGCAATAGGATGAGTAAATTTGTAATGCAAACAGTGAGTGAATCCGGTCGACAACCGATCTCCGTGTTGTGGCATTTTTCGTTGAAGTTAAATTTATTAACAGTCCACCTCGAGTGAGAAGAGCCTTGTGTTGACTTTTAGCAGTTGGATGAGTAAACATGCAATGCTTACTGTGAGTGCATCCGGTCGACAATCGATCTCCGTGTTGTGGCATTTTCCGTAGAAGTTAAATTTAATAACAGTCCACCTCGAGTGAGAAGAGCCTTGTGTTGCCTTTTAGCAATAGGATGAGTAAATATGTAATGCAAACAGTGAATGCATCCGGTCGACAATCGATCTCCGTGTTGTGGCATTTTCCGTAGAAGTTAAATTTAATAACAATTCACCTCGAGTGAGAAGAGCCTTGTGTTGACTTTTAGAAATAGGATGAGTAAATATGTAATGCAAACAGTGAATGCATCCGGTCGACAATCGATCTCCATGTTGTGGCATTTTCCGTAGAAGTTAAATTTAATAACAGTACACCTCGAGTGAGAAGAGCCTTGTGTTGACTTTTAGCAATGGGATGAGTAAATATGTAATGCAAACAGTGAATGCATCTGGTCGACAATCGATCTCCGTATTGTATCATTTTCCGTAGAAGTTAAATTTAATAAGATTGCACCTCGAGTGAAAAGAGCGTTGTGTTGACTTTTAGCAATAGGATGAGTAAATATGTAATGCAAACAGTGAGTGCATCCGGTCGACAATCGATCTTCGTATTGTGGCATTTTCTGTAGTAATTAAATTTAATAACAGTCCACCTCGAGTGAGAAGAGCCTTGTGTTGACTTTTAGCAATGGAATGAGTAAATATGTAATGCAAACAGTGAATGCATCCGGTCGACAATCGATCTCCGTGTTGTGGCATTTTCCGTAGAAGTTAAATTTAATAACAGTCGGACTCGAGTGAGAAGAGCCTTGTGTTGACTTTTAGCAATAGGATGAGTAAATATGCAATACATACACTGAGTGCATCCGGTCCACAATCGATTTCCGTGTTGTGGCATTTTCCGTAGAAGTTAAATTTAATAACAGTCCACTTCGAGTGAGAAGAGCCTTGGGTTGACTTTTAGCAATAGGATGAGTAAATATGTAATGCAAACAGTGACTGCATCCGGTCGACAATCGATCTCCGTGTTGTTGCATTTTCCGTAGAAGATAAATTTAATAACAGTCCACTTCGAGTGAGAAGAGCCTTGTATTGACTTTTAGCAATAGGATGAGTAAGTATGCAATGCATACAGCGAGTGCATCCGTTCGACAATCGATCTCCGTGTTGTGGCATTTTACATAGAATTGAAATTTAATAACAGTCCACCTCGAGTGAGAAGAGCCTTGTGTTGACTTTTAGCAATAGGATGAGTAAATATGTAATGCACACATTGAGTGCATCCGGTCGACAATCGATCTCCGTTTTGTGGTATTTTCCGTTAATGTTAAATTTAATAACAGTCCACCTCGAGTGAGAAGAACCTTGTGATGACTTTTAGCAATAGGATGAGTAAATATGTAATGCAAACAGTGAGTGCATACGGTCGACAATTAATCGCCGTGTTGTGGCATTTTCCGTAGAAGTTAAATTTAATAACTGTCCACTTTGAGTTAGAAGAGCCTTGTGTTGACTTTTAGCAATAGGATGAGTAAATATGTAATGCAAACAGTGAGTGCATCAGGTCGACAATTGATCTCCGTGTTGTGGCATTTTCCGTAGAAGTTAAATTTAATAACAGTCCACCTCGAGTGAGAAGAGCCTTGTGTTCACTTTTAGCAATAGGATGAGTAAATATGTGATGCAAACAGTGAGTGCATCCGGTGGACAATCGAGTCCCGTATTATAACATTTTCCGTAGAAGTTAAATTTAATAAGAATCCACCTCGAGTGAGAAGAGCCTTATGTTAACTTTTAGCAATAGGATGAGTAAATATGTAATGCAAACAGTGAGTGCATCCGGTCGACAATCGATCTCCGTGTTGTGGCATTTTCCGTAGAAGTAAAATTTAATAACAGTCCACCTGGAGTGAGAAGAGCCTTGTGTTGACTTTTAGCAATAGGATGAGTAAATATGTAATGGAAACAGTGAGTGCATCCGGTCGACAATCGATTCCCGTATTGTAGCATTTTCCGTAGAAGTTAAATTTAATAAGAATCCGCCTCGAGTGAGAAGAGCCCTATGTTGACTTTTAGCAATAGGATGAGTAAATATGTAATGCAAACAGTGAGTGCATCCGGTCGACAATCGATCTCCGTGTTGTGGCATTTTTCGTAGAAGTTAAATTTAATAACAATCCACCTCGAGTGAGAAGAGCCTTGTGTTGACTTTTAGCAAGAGGATGAGCAAATATGTAATGCAAATAGTGACTGAATCCGGTCGACAATTGATCGCCGTGTTGTGGCATTTTCCATAGAAGTTAAATTTAATAACAGTCCACCTCGAGTGAGAAGAGCCTTGTGTTGACTTTTAGCAATAGGATGAGTAAATATGTAATGCAAACAGTGAGTGCATCCGGTCGACAATCGATCTCCGTGTTGTGGCATTTTCCGTAGAAGTTAAATTTAATAACATTCCACCTCGAGTGAGAAGAGCCTTGTGTTGACTTTTAGCAATGGGATGAGTAAATATGTAATGCAAACAGTGAGTGCATCCTGTCGACAATCGATCTCCGTGTTGTTGAATTTTACGTAGAAATTAAATTTAATAACAGTCCACCTCGAGTGAGAAGAGCCTTGTGTTGACTTTTAGCAATAGGATGAGCAAATATGTAATGCAAATAGTGACTGAATCCGGTCGACAATTGATCGCCGTGTTGTGGCATTTTCCATTGAAGTTAAATTTAATAACAGTCCACCTCGAGTGAGAAGAGCCTTGTGTTGACTTTTAGCAATAGGATGAGTAAATATGTAATGCAAACAGTGAGTGCATCCGGTCGACAATCGATCTCCGTGTTGTGGCATTTTCCGTAGAAGTTAAATTTAATAACATTCCACCTCGAGTGAGAAGAGCCTTGTGTTGACTTTTAGCAATAGGATGAGTAAATATGTAATGCAAACAGTGAGTGCATCCGTTCGACAATTGATCTCCGTATTGTGGTATTTTCCTTAGAAGTTAAATTTAATAACAGTCCACCTCGAGTGAGAAGAGCCTTGTGTTGACTTTTAGCAATTGGATGAGTAAATATGCAATGCATACAGTGAGTGCATCCGATCTAGAATCGATCTCCGTGTTGTGGCATTTTCCGTAGAAGTTAAATTTAATAACAGTCCAACACGAGTGAGAAGAGCCCAGTGTTGACTTTTAGCAATAGGATGAGTAAATATGTAATGCAAACATTGAGTGCATCCGGTCGACAATGGATCTCCGTGTTGTGGCATTTTCCGTAAATGTTAAATTTAATAACAGTCCACCTCGAGTGAGGAGAGCCTTCTGTTGACTTTTAGCAATAGGATGAGTAAATGTGTAATGCAAACATTGAGTGCATCCGGTCGACAATCGATCTCCGTTTTGTGGCATTTCCCGTAAATGTTAAATTTAATAACAGTCCACCTCGAGTGAGAAGAGCCTTGTGTTGACTTTTAGCAATAGGATGAGCAAATATGTAATGCAAACAGTGAGTGCATCCGGTCGTCAATTGATCTCCGCATTGTGGTATTTTCCTTAGAAGTTAAATTTAATAACAGTTCACCTCGAGTGAGAAGAGCCTTGTCTTGACTTATAGCAATAGGATGAGTAAATATGTAATGCAAACAGTGAGTGCATCCGGTCGACAATCGATCTCCGTGTTGTGGCATTTTCCGTAGAAGTTAAATTTAATAACAGTCCACCTCGAGTGAGATGAGCCTTGTGTTGACTTTTAGCAATGGGATGAGAAAATATGTAATGCAAACAGTGAATGCATCTGGTCGACAATCGATCTCCGTATTGTATCATTTTCCGTAGAAGTTAAATTTAATAAGATCCAACACGAGTGAGAAGAGCCCAGTGTTGACTTTTAGCAATAGGATGAGTAAATATGTAATGCAAACATTGAGTGCATCCGGTCGACAATGGATCTCCGTGTTGTGGCATTTTCCGTAAATGTTAAATTTAATAACAGTCCACCTCGAGCGAGGAGAGCTTTTGTTGACTTTTAGCAATAGGATGAGTAAATGTATAATGCAAACTTTGAGTGCATCTGGTCGACAATCGATCTCCGTGTTGTGGTATTTTCCGTAGACGTTAAATTTAATAACAGTCCACCTGGAGTGAGAAGAGCCTTGTCTTGACTTATAGCAATAGGATGAGTAAATATGTAATGCAAACAGTGAGTGCATCCGGTCGAAAATCGATCTCCGTGTTGTGGCATTTTCCGTAGAAGTTAAATTTAATAACGGTCCACCTCGAGTGAGATGAGCCTTGTGTTGACTTTTAGCAATGTGATGAGTAAATATGTAATGCAAACAGTGAATGCATCTGGTCGACAATCGATCTCCGTATTGTATCATTTTCCGTAAATGTTAAATTTAATAACAGTCCACCTAGAGTGAGGAGAGCTTTTTGTTGACTTTTAGGAATAGGATGAGTAAATGTGTAATGCAAACATTGAGTGCATCCGGTCGACAATCTATCTCCGTTTTGTGGCATTTTCTCTAAATGTTAAATTTAATAACAGTCCACCTCGAGTGAGAAGAGCCTTGTGTTGACTATTAGCAATAAGATGAGTAAATATGTAATGCAAACAGTGAGTGCATCCGGTCGACAATCGATCTCCGTATTTTGGCATTTTCCGTAGAAGTTAAATTTAATAACAGTCCACTTTGAGTTCGAAGAGCCTTGTGTTGACTTTTAGAAATAGGATGAGTAAATATGTAATGCAAACAGTGAGTGCATACGATCGACAATTAATCGCCGTGTTGTGGCAATTTCCGTAGAAGTTAAATTTAATAACTGTCCACTTTGAGTTAGAAGAGCCTTTTGTTGACTTTTAGCAATAGGATGAGTAAATATGTAATGCAAACAGTGAGTGCATCAGGTCGACAATTTATCTCCGTGTTGTGGCATTTTCCGTAGAAGTTAAATTTAATAACAGTCCACTTTGAGTTCGAAGAGCCTTGTGTTGACTTTTAGAAATAGGATGAGTAAATATGTAATGGAAACAGTGAGTGCATCCGGTCGACAATCGATCTCCGTGTTGTGGCATTTTCTGTAGAAGTTAAATTTAATAACAGTCCACCTAGAGTGAGGAGAGCTTTTTGTTGACTTTTAGGAATAGGATGAGTAAATGTGTAATGCAAACATTGAGTGCATCCGGTCGACAATCGATCTCCGTGTTGTGGCATTTTCTGTAGAAGTTAAATATAATAACAGTCCACCTCGAGTGAGAAAAGCCTTGTGTTGACTTTTAGCAATAGGATGAGTAAATATGTAATGCAAACATTGAGTGCATCCGGTCGACAATCGATCTCCGTTTTGTGGTATTTTCCGTAAATGTTAAATTTAATAACAGTCCACCTCGAGTGAGAAGAGCCATGTGTTGACTTTTAGCAATAGGATGAGTAAATATGTAATGCAAACAGTGAGTGCATACGATCGACAATTAATCGCCGTGTTGTGGCAATTTCCGTAGAAGTTAAATTTAATAACTGTCCACTTTGAGTTAGAAGAGCCTTTTGTTGACTTTTAGCAATAGGATGAGTAAATATGTAATGCAAACAGTGAGTGCATCAGGTCGACAATTTATCTCCGTGTTGTGGCATTTTCCGTAGAAGTTAAATTTAATAACAGTCCACTTTGAGTTCGAAGAGCCTTGTGTTGACTTTTAGAAATAGGATGAGTAAATATGTAATGGAAACAGTGAGTGCATCCGGTCGACAATCGATCTCCGTGTTGTGGCATTTTCTGTAGAAGTTAAATTTAATAACAGTCCACCTCGAGTGAGAAAAGCCTTGTGTTGACTTTTAGCAATATAATGAGTAAATATGTAATGGAAACAGTGAGTGCATCCGGTCGACCATCGATCTCCGTATTGTGGCATTTTTCGTAGAAGTTAAATTTAATAACAATCCACCTCGAGTGAGAAGAGCCTTGTGTTGACTTTTAGCAATAGGATGAGCAAATATGTAATGCAAATAGTGACTGAATCCGGTCGACAATTGATCGCCGTGTTGTGGCATTTTCCATAGAAGTTAAATTTAATAACAGTCCACCTCCAGTGAGAAGAGCCTTGTGTTGACTTTTAGCAATAGGATGAGTAAATATGTAATGCAAACAGTGAGTGCATCCGGTCGACAATCGATCTCCGTAATGTGGTATTTTCCGTAGACGTTAAATTTAATAACAGTCCACCTCGAGTGAGAAGAGCATTGTGTTGACTTTTACCAATAGGATGAGTAAATATGTAATGCAAACAGTGACTACATCCGGTCGACAATTGATCTCCGTATTGTGGTATTTTCCTTAGAAGTTAAATTTAATAAGATTCCACCTCGAGTGAGAAGAGCCTTGTGTTGACTTTTAGCAATAGGATGAGTACATATGTAATTTAAACAGTGAGTGCATCCGGTCGACAATCGATCTCCGTGTAGTGGCATTTTCCGTAGAAGTTAAATTTAATAACAGACCACCTCGAGTGAGAAGAGCGTTGTGTTGACTTTTAGCAATAGGATGAGTATGTATGTAATGCAAACAGTGACTGCATTCGGTCGACAATCGATCTCCGTGTTGTGGCATTTTCCGTAGAAGTTAAATTTAATAACAGTCAACCTCGAGTGAGAAGAGCCTTGTATTGACTTTTAGCAATAGGATGAGTAAGTATGCAATGCATACAGCGAGTGCATCCGTTCGACAATCGATCTCCGTGTTGTGACAATTTACGTAGAATTAAAATTTAATAACAGTCCACCTCGAGTGAGAAGAGCCTTGTGTTGACTTTTAGCAATAGGATGAAAAAATATGTAATGCAAACAGTGACTGCATTCGGTCGACAATCGATCTCCGTGTTGTGGCATATTCCGTTGAAGTTAAATTTAATAACAGTCCACCTCGAGTGAGAAGAGCCTTGTGTTGACTTTTAGCAATGGGATGAGTAAATATGTAATGCAAACAGTGAATGCATCTGGTCGACTATCGATCTCCGTATTGTATCATTTTCCGTAGAAGTTAAATTTAATAAGATTCCACCTCGAGTGAGAAGAGCCTTGTGTTCACATTTAGCAATAGGATGAGTAAATATGTAAAGCAAACAGTGAGTGCATCCGGTCGACAATCGATCTCCGTGTTGTGGCATTTTCCGTAGAAGTTAAATTTAATAACAGTCCACCTCGAGTGAGAAGAGCCATGTGTTGACTTTTAGCAATTGGATGAGTAAATATGCAATGCATACAGTGAGTGCATCCGGTCGACAATCGATCTCCGTGTTGTGGTATTTTCCGTAGAAGTTAAATTTAATAACAGTCCACCTCGAGTGAGGATAGCCTTTTGTTGACTTTTAGCAATAGGATGAGTAAATGTGTAATGCAAACATTGAGTGCATCCGGTCTAAAATCGAACTCCGTTTTGTGGCATTTTCCGTAAATGTTAAATTTAATAACAGTCCACCTCGAGTGAGAAGAGCCTTGTGTTGACATTTAGCAATAGGATGAGTAAATATGTAAAGCAAACAGTGAGTGCATCCGGTCGACAATCGATCTCCGTGTTGTGGCATTTTCCGTAGAAGTTAAATTTAATAACAGTCCACCTCGAGTGAGAAGAGCCTTGTGTTGACTTTAGCAATAAGATGAGTAAATATGTAATGCAAACAGTGAGTGCATACGGTCGACATTTAATCTCCGTGCTGCGGCATTTTCCGTAGAAGATAAATTTAATAACAGTCCACCTCGAGTGGAAAGAGCGTTGTGTTGACTTTTAGCAACAGGATGAGTAAATATGTAATGCAAACAGTGAGTGCATCCGGTCGACAAACGATCTCCGTATTTTGGCATTTTCCGTAGAAGTTAAATTTAATAACAGTCCACTTTGAGTTAGAAGAGCCTTGTGTTGACTGTTAGCAATAGGAAGAGTAAATATGTAATGCAAACAGTGAGTGCATCCGGTCGACAATTGATCTCCGTAATGTGGTTTTTTCTGTAGAAGTTAAATTTAATAACAGTCCCCCTCGAGGGACAAGAGCATTGTGTTGACTTTTACCAATAGGATGAGGAAATTTGTAATGCAAACAGTGAGTGCATCCGGTCGACAATCGATCTCCGTGTTGTGGCATTTTCCGTAGAAGTTAAATTTAATAACAGTCGATCTCGAGTGAGAAGAGCCTTGTGTGACTTTTAGCAAAAGGATGAGTAAATATGCAATACATACACTGAGTGCATCCAGTCCAGGATCGATCACCGTGTTGTGGCATTTTTCGTAGAAGTTAAATTTAATAACAGTCAACCTCGAGTGAGAAGAGCCTTGTATTGACTTTTAGCAATAGGATGAATAAGAATGCAATGCATACAGCGAGTGCATCCGTTCGACAATCGATCTCCGTGTTGTGACATTTTACGTAGAATTAAAATTTAATAACAGTCCACCTCGAGTGAGAAGAGCCTTGTGTTGACTTTTAGCAATAGGATGAAAAAATATGTAATGCAAACAGTGACTGCATTCGGTCGACAATCGATCTCCGTGTTGTGGCATTTTCCGTAGAAGTTAAATTTAATAACAGTCAACCTCGAGTGAGAAGAGCCTTGTATTGACTTTTAGCAATAGGATGAGTAAATATGTAATGCAAACAGTTAGTGCATACGGTCGACAATTAAACGCCGTGTTGTGGCATTTTCCGTAGAAGTTAAATTTAATAACAGTCCACTTTGAGTTAGAAGAGCCTTGTGTTGACTTTTAGCAATGGGATGAGTAAATATGTAATGCAAACAGTGAGTGCATCCAGTCGACAATCGATTCCCGTATTATGGCAATTTCCGTAGAAGTTAAATTTAATAAGAATCCACCTCGAGTGAGAAGAGCCTTAAGTTGACTTTTAGCAATGTGATGAGTAAATATGTAATGCAAACAGTGAGTGCATACGGTCGAAAATCGATCACCGTGTTGTGGCATTTTCCGTAGAAGTTAAATTTAATAACAGTTCACCTCGAGTGAGAAGAGCCTTGTGTTGACTTATAGCAATAGAATGAATAAATATGTAATGCAAACAGTGAGTGCATCCGGTCGACAATCGATCTCCGTGTTGTGTCATATTCCGTAGAAGTTAAATTTAATAACAGTCCACCTCGAGTGAGAAGAGCCTTGTGTTGACTTTTAGCAATGGGATGAGTAAATATGTAATGCAAACAGTGAATGCATCCGGTCGACAATCGATCTCCGTGTTGTGGCATTTTCCGTAGAAGTTAAATTTAATAACAGTCCACCTCGAGTGAGGATAGCCTTTTGTTGACTTTTAGCAATAGGATGAGTAAATGTGTAATGCAAACATTGAGTGCATCCGGTCTAAAATCGAACTCCGTTTTGTGGCATTTTCCGTAAATGTTAAATTTAATAACAGTCCACCTCGAGTGAGAAGAGCCTTGTGTTGACATTTAGCAATAGGATGAGTAAATATGTAAAGCAAACAGTGAGTGCATCCGGTCGACAATCGATCTCCGTGTTGTGGCATTTTCCGTAGAAGTTAAATTTAATAACAGTCCACCTTGAGTGAGAAGAGCCTTGTGTTGACTTTAGCAATAAGATGAGTAAATATGTAATGCAAACAGTGAGTGCATACGGTCGACATTTAATCTCCTTGCTGCGGCATTTTCCGTAGAAGTTAAATTTAATAACAGTCCACCTCGAGTGAGGATAGCCTTTTGTTGACTTTTAGCAATAGGATGAGTACATGTGTAATGCAAACATTGAGTGCATCCGGTCTAAAATCGAACTCCGTTTTGTGGCATTTTCCGTAAATGTTAAATTTAATAACAGTCCACCTCGAGTGAGAAGAGCCTTGTGTTGACATTTAGCAATAGGATGAGTAAATATGTAAAGCAAACAGTGAGTGCATCCGGTCGACAATCGATCTCCGTGTTGTGGCATTTTCCGTAGAAGTTAAATTTAATAACAGTCCACCTTGAGTGAGAAGAGCCTTGTGTTGACTTTAGCAACAGGATGAGTAAATATGTAATGCAAACAGTGAGTGCATCCGGTCGACAATCGATCTCCGTATTTTGGCATTTTCCGTAGAAGTTAAATTTAATAACAGTCCACTTTGAGTTAGAAGAGCCTTGTGTTGACTTTTAGCAATAGGAAGAGTAAATATGTAATGCAAACAGTGAGTGCATCCGGTCGACAATTGATCTCCGTAATGTGGTTTTTTCTGTAGAAGTTAAATTTAATAACAGTCCCCCTCGAGGGACAAGAGCATTGTGTTGACTTTTACCAATAGGATGAGGAAATTTGTAATGCAAACAGTGAGTGCATCCGGTCGACAATCGATCTCCGTGTTGTGGCATTTTCCGTAGAAGTTAAATTTAATAACAGTCCACCTCGAGTGAGAAGAGCCTTGTGTTGACTTTTAGCAATGGGATGAGTAAATATGTAATGCAAACAGAGAATGCATCCGGTCGAAAATCGATCTCCGTGTTGTGGCATTTTCCGTAGAAGTTAAATTTAATAACAGTCCACCTCGAGTGAGAAGAGCCTTGTGTTGACTTTTAGCAATTGGATGAGTAAATATGCAATGCATACAGTGAGTGCATCCGGTCGACAATCGATCTCCGTGTTGTGGCATTTTCCGTAGAAGTTAAATTTAAAAACAGTCCACCTCGAGTGAGAAGAGCCTTGTGTTGACTTTTAGCAATGGGATGAGTAAATATGTAATGCAAACAGTGAGTGTATCCGGTCGACAATCGATTCCCGTATTATGGCAATTTCCGTAGAAGTTAAATTTAATAAGAATCCACCTCGAGTGAGAAGAGCCTTATGTTGACTTTTAGCAATAGGATGAGTAAATATGTAATGCAAACAGTGAGTGCATCCGGTCGAAAATCGATCTCCGTGTTGTGGCATTTTCCGTAGAAGTTAAATTTAATAACATTCCACCTCGAGTGAGAAGAGCCTTGTGTTGACTTTTAGCAAAAGGATGAGAAAAATATGTAATGGAAACAGTGAGTGCAACAGGTTGACAATCGATTCCCGTATTGTGGCATTTTCCGTAGAAGTTAAATTTAAAAACAGTCCACCTCGAGTGAGAAGAGCCTTGTGTTGACTTTTAGCAATGGGATGAGTAAATATGTAATGCAAACAGTGAGTGCATCCGGTCGACAATATATCACCGTAGTTTGGCATTTTCCGTAGAAGTTAAATTTAATAACAGTTCACTTTGAGTTAGAAGAGCCTTGTGTTGACTTTTAGCAATAGCATGAGTAAATATGTAATGCAAACAGTGAGTGCATCCGGTCGACAATTGATCTCCGTAATGTGGTATTATCCGTAGAAGTTAAATTTAATAACAGTCCATATCGAGTGAGAAGAGCCGTGTGATGGCTTTTAGCAATAGGATGAGTAAATATGTAATGCAAACAGAGAGTTCATCCGGTTGACCATCGATCGCCGTGTTGTGGTATTTTCCGAAGAATGTTAAATTTAATAATAGTAAACCTCGAGTGAGAAGAGCCTTTTGATGACTTTTAGCAATAGGATGAGTAAATATGTAATGCAAACAGTGAGTGCATCCGGTCGATAATCGATCTCCGTGTTGTGGCATTTTCCGTGGAAGTTAAATTTAATAATAGCTCACCTCGATTGAGAAGAGCTTTGTGTTCACTTTCAGCAATAGGATGAGTAAATATGTAATGCAATCATTGAGTGCATCCTGTCAACAATCGATCTCCGTGTTGTGGCATTTTCCGTAGAAGTTAAATTTAATAACAGTCCACCTCGAGTGAGAAGAAACTTGTGTTGACTTTTAGCAATAGGATGAGTAAATATGAAATGCAAACAGTGAGTGCATCCGGTCGAAAATCGATCTCCGTGTTGTGGCACTTTCCGTAGAAGTTAAATTTAATAACAGTCCATCTCGAGTGAGAAGAGCCTTGTGTTGACTTTTAGCAATAGGATGAGTAAATATGTAATGCAAACAGTGAGTGCATCCGGTCGACAATCGATCTCCGTGTTGTGCCCTTTTTCGTAGAGGTTAAATTTAATAACAGTCCACCTCGAGTGAGAAGAGCCTTGTTTTGACTTATAGCAATAGGATGAGTAAATATGTAATGCAAACAGTGAGTGCATCCGGTCGAAAATCGATCTCCGTATGGTATCATTTTCCGTAGAAGTTAAATTTAATACGATTCTACCTTGAGTGAGAAGAGCCTTGTGTTGACATTTAGCAATAGGATGAGTAAATATGTAAAGCAAAGAGTGAGTGCATCCGGTGGACAATCGATCTCCGTGTTGTCGCATTTTCCGTAGAAGTTAAATTTAATAACAGTCCACCTCGAGTGAGAAGAGCCTTGTGTTGACTTTTAGCAATTGGATGAGTAAATATGCAATGCAAACAGTGAGTGCATACGGTCGACAATTAATCTCCGTGTTGCGGCATTTTCCGTAGAAGTTAAATTTAATAACAATCCACCTCGAGTGAAAAGAGCGTTGTGTTGAATTTTAGCAATAGGATGAGTAAATATGTAATGCAAACAGTGAGTGCATCCGGTCGACAATCGATCACCGTATTTTGGCATTTTCCGTAGAAGTTAAATTTAATAACAGTCCACTTTGAGTTAGAAGAGCCTTGTGTTGACTTTTAGCAATAGGATGAGTAAATATGTAATGCAAACAGTGAGTGCATCCGGTCGACAATTGATCTCCGTAATGTGGTATTTTCCGTAGAAGTTAAATTTAATAACAGTCCACCTCGAGTGACAAGAGCATTGTGTTGACTTTTATCAATAGGATGAGGAAATTTGTAATGCAAACAGTGACTACATCCGGTCGACAATTGATCTCCGTATTGTGGTATTTTTATTAGAAGTTAATTTAATAACAGTTCACCTCGAGTGAGAAGAGCCTTGTGTTGACTTATAGCAATAGGATGAGTAAATATGTAATGCAAACAGTGAGTGCATCCGGTCGACAATCGATCTCCGTGTTGTGGCATTTTCCGTAGAAGTTAAATTTAATAACAGTCCACCTCGAGTGAGAAGAGCCTTGTGTTGACTTTTAGCAAAGGGATGAGTAAATATGTAATGCAAAAACAGAATGAATCTGGTCGACAATCGATCTCCGTATTGTATCATTTTCCGTAGAAGTTAAATTTAATAAGATTCCACCTTGAGTGAGAAGAGCCTTGTGGTGACATTTAGTAATAGGATGAGTAAATATGTAAAGCAAACAGTGAGTGCATCCGGTTGACAATCGATCTCCGTGTTGTGGCATTTTCCGTAGAAGTTAAATTTAATAACAGTCCACCTCGAGTGAGAAGAGCCTTGTGTTGACTTTTAGCAATTGGATGAGTAAATATGCAATGCATAAAGTGAGTGCATCCGGTCGACAATCGATCTCCGTGTTGTGGCATTTTCCGTAGAAGATAAATTTAAAAACAGTCCACCTCGAGTGAGAAGAGCCTTGTGTTGACTTTTAGCAATAGGATGAGTAAATATGTAATGGAAACAGTGAGTGCAACCGGTTGACAATCGATTCCCGTATTGTGGCATTTTCCGTAGAAGTTAAATTTAATAACAGTCCACCTCGAGTGAGAAGAGACTTGTGTTGCCTTTTAGCAATTGGATGAGTAAATATGTAATGCAAACATTGAGTGCATCCGGTCGACAATCGATCCCCGTGTTGTGGCATTTTCCGTAAATGTTAAATTTAATAACAGTCCACCTCGAGTGAGAAGAGCCTTGTGTTGACTTTTAGCAATAAGATGAGTAAATATGTAATGCAAACAGTGAGTGCATCCGGTCGACAATCGATCTCCGTATTTTGGCATTTTCCGTAGAAGTTAAATTTAATAACAGTCCACTTTGAGTTAGAAGAGCCTTGTGTTGACTTTTAGCAATAGGATGAGTAAATATGTAATGCAAACAGTGAGTGCATCCGGTCGACAATCGATCTCCGTGTTGTGGCATTTTCCGTAGAAGTTAAATTTAATAACAGACCACCTCGAGTGAGAAGAGCCTTGTGTTGACTTTTAGCAATTGGATGAGTAAATATGTAATGCAAACAGAGAATGCATCTGGTCGACAATCGATCTCCGTATTGTATCATTTTCCGTAGAAGTTAAATTTAATAAGATTCCACCTTGAGTGAGAAGAGCCTTGAGTTGACATTTAGCAATAGGATGAGTAAATATGTAAAGCAAACAGTGAGTGCATCCGGTCGACAATCGATCTCCGTGTTGTGGCATTTTCCGTAGAAGTTAAATTTAATAACAGTCCACCTCGAGTGAGAAGAGCCTTGTGTTGACTTTTAGCAATTGGTTGAGTAAATATGCAATGCAGACAGTGAGTGCATCCGGTCGACAACCGATCTCCGTGTTGTGGCATTTTTCGTAGAAGTTAAATTTAAAAACAGTCCACCTCGAGTGAGAAGAGCCTTGTGTTGACTTTTAAAAATGGGATGAGTAAATATGTAATGCAAACAGTGAGTGCATCCGGTCGACAATCGATTCCCGTATTATGGCATTTTCCGTAGAAGTTAAATTTAATAAGATTCCACCTTGAGTGAGAAGAGCCTTGTGTTGACATTTAGCAATAGGATGAGTAAATATGTAAAGCAAACAGTGAGTGCATCTGGTCGACAATCGATCTCCGTGTTGTGGCATTTTCCGTAGAAGTTAAATTTAAAAAACAGTCCACCTCGAGTGAGTAGAGCCTTGTGTTGACTTTTAGCAATAGGATGAGTAAATATGTAATGCAAACAGTGAGTGCATCCGGTCGACAATCGATCCCCGTGTTGTGGCATTTTCCGTAAATGATAAATTTAATAACAGTCCACCTCGAGTGAGAAGAGCCTTGTGTTGACTTTTAGCAATTGGATGAGTAAATATGCAATGCATACAGTGAGTGCATCCGGTCCACAATCGATCTCTGTGTTGTGGCATTTTCCGTAGAAGTTAAATTTAATAACAGTCCTCCTCGAGTAAGGAGAGCCTTCTGTTGACTTTTAGCAATAGGATGAGTAAATGTGTAATGCAAAGTTTGAGTGCATCCGGTCTACAATCGATCTCCGTTTTGTGGCATTTTCCGTAAATGTTAAATTTAATAACAGTCCACCTCGAGTGAGAAGAGCCTTGTGTTGACATTTAGCAATAAGATGAGTAAATATGTAATGCATACAGTGAGTGCATCCGGTCGACAATCGATCTCCGTATTTTGGCATTTTCCGTAGAAGTTAAATTTAATAACAGTCCACTTTGAGTTAGAAGAGCCTTGTGTTGACTTTTAGCAATAGGATGAGTAAATATGTAATGCAAACAGTGAGTGCTTCCGGTCGACAATCGATCTCCGTGTTGTGGCATTTTCCGTAGAAGTTAAATTTAATAACAGACCACCTCGAGTGAGAAGAGCCTTGTGTTGACATTTAGCAATAGGATGAGTAAATATGTAAAGCAAACAGTGAGTGCATCCGGTCGACAATCGATCTCCGTGTTGTGGCATTTTCCGTAGAAGTTAAATTTAATAACAGTCCACCTCGAGTGAGAAGAGCCTTGTGTTGACTTTTAGCAATTGGATGAGTAAATATGCAATGCAGACAGTGAGTGCATCCGGTCGACAACCGATCTCCGTGTTGTGGCATTTTTCGTAGAAGTTAAATTTAAAAACAGTCCACCTCGAGTGAGAAGAGCCTTGTGTTGACTTTTAGCAATGGGATGAGTAAATATGTAATGCAAACAGTGAGTGCATCCGGTCGACAATCGATTCCCGTATTATGGCATTTTCCGTAGAAGTTAAATTTAATAAGAATCCACCTCGAGTGAGAAGAGCCTTGTGTTGACTTTTAGCAATAGGATGAGTAAATATGTAATGCAAACATTGAGTGCATCCGGTCTACAATCGATCGCCGTGTTGTGGCATTTTCCGTAAATGTTAAATTTAATAACAGTCCACCTCGAGTGAGAAGAGCCTTGTGTTGACTTTTAGCAATAAGATGAGTAAATATGTAATGCAAACAGTGAGTGCATCCGGTCGACAATCGATCTCCGTATTTTGGCATTTTCCGTAGAAGTTAAATTTAATAACAGACCACCTCGAGTGAGAAGAGCCTTGTGTTGACTTTTAGCAATGGGATGAGTAAATATGTAATGCAAACAGAGAATGCATCTGGTCGACAATCGATCTCCGTATTGTATCATTTTCCGTAGAAGTTAAATTTAATTAGATTCCACCTTGAGTGAGAAGAGCCTTGTGTTGACATTTAGCAATTGGATGAGTAAATATGCAATGCAGACAGTGAGTGCATCCGGTCGACAACCGATCTCCGTGTTGTGGCATTTTTCGTAGAAGTTAAATTTAAAAACAGTCCACCTCGAGTGAGAATAGCCTTGTGTTGACTTTTAGCAATGGGATGAGTAAATATGTAATGTAAACAGTGAGTGCATCCGGTCGACAATCGATTCCCGTATTATGGCATTTTCCGTAGAAGTTAAATTTAATAAGAATCCACCTCGAGTGAGAAGAGCCTTGTGTTGACATTTAGCAATAGGATGAGTAAATATGTAAAGCAAACAGTGAGTGCATCCGGTCGACAATTGATTCCCGTATTGTGGCATTTTCCGTAGAAGTTAAATTTAATAACAGTCCACCTCGAGTGAGAAGAGCCTTGTGTTGACTTATAGCAATAGGATGAGTAAATATGTAATGCAAACAGTGAGTGTATCCGGTCGAAAATCGATCTCCGTGTTGTGGCATTTTCCGTAGAAGTTAAATTTAATAACAGTCCACCTCGAGTGAGAAGAGCCTTGTGTTGACTTTTAGCAAGGGGATGAGTAAATATGTAACGCAAACAGTGAATGCATCTTGTCGACAATCGATCTGCGTATTGTATCATTTTCCGTAGAAGTTAAATTTAATAAGATTCCACCTTGAGTGAGAAGAGCCTTGTGTTGACATTTAGCAATAGGATGAGTAAATATGTAAAGCAAACAGTGAGTGCATCTGGTCGACAATCGATCTCCGTGTTGTGCCATTTTCCGTAGAAGTTAAATTTAAAAAACAGTCCACCTCGAATGAGAAGAGGCTTGTGTTGACTTTTAGCAATAGGATGAGTAGATATGTAATGCAAACATTGAGTGCATCCGGTCGACAATCGATCCCCGTGTTGTGGCATTTTCCGTAAATGTTAAATTTAATAACAGACCACCTCGAGTGAGAAGAGCCTTGTGTTGACTTTTAGCAATGGGATGAGTAAATATGTAATGCAAACAGAGAATGCATCTGGTCGACAATCGATCTCCGTATTTTGGCATTTTCCGTAGAAGTTAAATTTAATAACAGACCACCTCGAGTGAGAAGAGCCTTGTGTTGACTTTTAGCAATGGGATGAGTAAATATGTAATGCAAACAGAGAATGCATCTGGTCGACAATCGATCTCCGTATTGTATCATTTTCCGTAGAAGTTAAATTTAATAAGATTCCACCTTGAGTGAGAAGAGCCTTGTGTTGACATTTAGCAATAGGATGAGTAAATATGTAAAGCAAACAGTGAGTGCATCCGGTCGACAATCGATCTCCGTGTTGTGGCATTTTCCGTAGAAGTTAAATTTAATAACAGTCCACCTCGAGTGAGAAGAGCCTTGTGTTGACTTTTAGCAATTGGATGAGTAAATATGCAATGCAGACAGTGAGTGCATCCGGTCGACAACCGATCTCCGTGTTGTGGCATTTTTCGTAGAAGTTAAATTTAATAACAGTCCACCTCGAGTGAGAAGAGCCTTGTGTTGACTTTTAGCAATGGGATGAGTAAATATGTAACGCAAACAGTGAATGCATCTTGTCGACAATCGATCTGCGTATTGTATCATTTTCCGTAGAAGTTAAATTTAATAAGATTCCACCTTGAGTGAGAAGAGCCTTGTGTTGACATTTAGCAATAGGATGAGTAAATATGTAAAGCATCAGTGAGTGCATCTGGTCGACAATCGATCTCCGTGTTGTGCCATTTTCCGTAGAAGTTAAATTTAAAAAACAGTCCACCTCGAGTGAGAAGAGCCTTGTGTTGACTTTTAGCAATAGGATGAGTAGATATGTAATGCAAACATTGAGTGCATCCGGTCGACAATCGATCCCCGTGTTGTGGCATTTTCCGTAAATGTTAAATTTAATAACAGTCCACCTCGAGTGAGAAGAGCCTTGTGTTGACTTTTAGCAATAAGATGAGTAAATATGTAATGCAAACAGTGAGTGCATCCGGTCGACAATCGATCTTCGTATTTTGGCATTTTCCGTAGAAGTTAAATTTAATAACAGTCCACTTTGAGTTAGAAGAGCCTTGTGTTGACTTTTAGCAATAGGATGAGTAAATATGTAATGCAAACAGTGAGTGCTTCCGGTCGACAATCGATCTCCGTGTTGTGGCATTTTCCGTAGAAGTTAAATTTAATAACAGTCCACCTTGAGTGAGAAGAGCCTTGTGTTGACTTTTAGCAATTGGATGAGTAAATATGCAATGCAAACATTGAGTGCATCCGGTCGACAATCGATCCCCGTGTTGTGGCATTTTCCGTAAATGTTAAATTTAATAACAGTCCACCTCGAGTGAGAAGAGCCTTGTGTTGACTTTTAGCAATTGGATGAGTAAATATGCAATGCATACAGTGAGTGCATCCGGTCGACAATCGATCTCCGTGTTGTGGCATTTTCCGTAGAAGTTAAATTTAATAACAGTCCACCTCGAGTAAGGAGAGCCTTCTTTTGACTTTTAGCAATAGGATGAGTAAATGTGTAATGCAAACTTTGAGTGCATCCGGTCTACAATCGATCTCCGTTTTGTGGCATTTTCCGTAAATGTTAAATTTAATAACAGTCCACCTCGAGTGAGAAGAGCCTTGTGTTGACTTTTAGCAATAAGATGAGTAAATATGTAATGCAAACAGTGAGTGCATCCGGTCGACAATCGATCTCCGTATTTTGGCATTTTCCGTAGAAGTTAAATTTAATAACAGTCCACTTTGAGTTAGAAGAGCCTTGTGTTGACTTTTAGCAATAGGATGAGTAAATATGTAATGCAAACAGTGAGTGCTTCCGGTCGACAATCGATCTCCGTGTTGTGGCATTTTCCGTAGAAGTTAAATTTAATAACAGACCACCTCGAGTGAGAAGAGCCTTGTGTTGACTTTTAGCAATAGGATGAGTAAATATGTAATGCAAACAGAGAATGCACCTGGTCGACAATCGATCTCCGTATTGTATCATTTTCCGTAGAAGTTAAATTTAATAAGATTCCACCTTGAGTGAGAAGAGCCTTGTGTTGACATTTAGCAATAGGATGAGTAAATATGTAAAGCAAACAGTGAGTGCATCCGGTCGACAATCGATCTCCGTGTTGTGGCATTTTCCGTAGAAGATAAATTTAATAACAGTCCACCTCGAGTGAGAAGAGCCTTGTGTTGACTTTTAGCAATTGGATGAGTAAATATGCAATGCAGACAGTGAGTGCATCCGGTCGACAACCGATCTCCGTGTTGTGGCATTTTTCGTAGAAGTTAAATTTAAAAACAGTCCACCTCGAGTGAGAAGAGCCTTGTGTTGACATTTAGCAATAGGATGAGTAAATATGTAATGCAAACAGTGAGTGCATCCGGTCGACAATCGATCACCGTATTTTGGCATTTTCCGTAGAAGTTAAATTTAATAACAGTCCACTTTGAGTTAGAAGAGCCTTGTGTTGACTTTTAGCAATAGGATGAGTAAATATGTAATGCAAACGGTGAGTGCATCTGGTCGACAATTGATCTCCGTAATGTGGTATTTTCCGTAGAAGTTAAATTTAATAACAGTCCACCTCTAGTGACAAGAGCATTGTGTTGACTTTTACCAATAGGATGAGGAAATTTGTAATGCAAACAGTGACTACATCCGGTCGACAATTGATCTCCGTATTGTGGTTTTTTCCTTAGAAGTTAATTTAATAACAGTTCACCTCGAGTGAGAAGAGCCTTGTGTTGACTTATAGCAATAGGATGAGTAAATGTGTAATGCAAACAGTGAGTGCATTCGGTCGACAATCGATCTCCGTGTTGTGGCATTTTCCGTAGAAGTTAAATTTAATAACAGTCCACCTCGAGTGAGAAGAGCCTTGTGTTGACTTTTAGCAATTGGATGAGTAAATATGCAATGCATACAGTGAGTGCATCCGGTCGACAATCGATCTCCGTGTTGTGGCATTTTCCGTAGAAGTTAAATTTAAAAACAGTCCACCTCGAGTGAGAAGAGCCTTGTGTTGACTTTTAGCAATGGGATGAGTAAATATGTAATGCAAACAGTGAGTGCATCCGGTCGACAATCGATTCCCGTATTATGGCATTTTCCGTAGAAGTTAAGTTTAATAAGAATCCACCTCGAGTGAGAAGAGCCTTATGTTGACTTTTAGCAATAGGATGAGTAAATATGTAATGCAAACAGTGAGTGCATCCGGTCGAAAATCGATCTCCGTGTTGTGGCATTTTCCGTAGAAGTGAAATTTAATAACAGTCAACCTCGAGTGAGAAGAGCCTTGTGTTGACTTTTAGCAATGGGATGAGTAAATATGTAATGCAAACAGTGAATGCATCTTGTCGACAATCGATCTCCGTATTGTATCATTTTCCGTAGAAGTTAAATTTAATAAGATTCCACCTTGAGTGAGAAGAGCTTTGTGTTGACATTTAGCAATAGGATGAGTAAATATGTAAAGCCAACAGTGAGTGCATCCGGTCGACAATCGATCTCCGTGTTGTGGCATTTTCCGTAGAAGTTAAATTTAATAACAGTCCACCTCGAGTGAGAAGAGCCTTGTGTTGCCTTTTAGCAATTGGATGAGTAAATATGGAATGCATACAGTGAGTGAATCCGGTCGACAATCGATCCCCGTGTTGTGGCATTTTCCGTAGAAGTTAAATTTAATAACAATCCACCTCGAGTGAGGAGAGCCTTCTGTTGACTTTTAGCAATAGGATGAGTAAATGTGTAATGCAAACATTGAGTGCATCCGGTCTACAATCGATCCCCGTGTTGTGGCATTTTCCGTAAATGTTAAATTTAATAACAGTCCACCTCGAGTGAGAAGAGCCTTGTGTTGACTTTTAGCAATTGGATGAGTAAATGTGTATTGCAAACATTGAGTGCATCCGGTCTACAATCGATCTCCGTTTTGTGGCATTTTCCGTAAATGTTAAATTTAATAACAGTCCACCTCGAGTGAGAAGAGCCTTGTGTTGACGTTTAGCAATAGGATGAGTAAATATGTAATGCAAACAGTGAGTGCATCCGTCGACAATATATCACCGTATTTTGGCATTTTCCGTAGAAGTTAAATTTAATAACAGTCCACTTTGAGTTAGAAGAGCCTTGTGTTGACTTTTAGCAATAGCATGAGTAAATATGTAATGCAAACAGTGAGTGCATCCGGTCGACAATTGATCTCCGTATAATGGTATTTTCCGTAGAAGTTAAATTTAATAACAGTTCACCTCGAGTGAGAAGAGCCGTGTGATGACTTTTAGCAATAGGATGAGTAAATATGTAATGCAAACAGAGAGTTCATCCGGTCGACCATCGATCGCCGTGTTGTGGCATTTTCCGAAGAATGTTAAATTTAATAATAGTACACCTCGAGTGAGAAGAGCCTTTTGATGACTTTTATCAATAGGATGAGTAAATATGTAATGCAAACAGTGAGTGCATCCGGTCGATAATCGATCTCCGTGTTTTGGCATTTTCCGTGGAAGTTAAATTTAATAATAGCTCACCTCGATTGAGAAGAGCTTTGTGTTGACTTTTAGCAATAGGATGAGTAAATATGTAATGCAATCATTGAGTGCATCCGGTCAACAATCGATCTCCGTGTTGTGGCATTTTCCGTAGAAGTTAAATTTAATAACAGTCCACCTCGAGTGAGAAGAAACTTGTGTTGACTTTTAGCAATAGGATGAGTAAATATGTAATGCATACAGTGAGTGCATCCGGTCGACAATCGATCTCCGTGTTGTGGCATTTTCCGTAGAAGTTAAATTTATTAACATTCCATCTCGAGTGAGAAGAGCCTTGTGTTGACTTTTAGCAATAGGATGAGTAAATATGTAATGCAAACAGTGAATGCATCTTGTCGACAATCGATCTCCGTGTTGTGGCATTTTCCGTGGAAGTTAAATTTAATAATATCCCACCTCGATTGAGAAGAGCTTTGTGTTGACTTTTAGCAATAGGATGAGTAAATATGTAATGCAATCATTGAGTGCATCCGGTCAACAATCGATCTCCGTGTTGTTGCATTATCCGTAGAAGTTAAATTTAATAACAGTCCACCTCGAGTGAGAAGAGCCTTGTGTTGACTTTTAGCAATAGGATGAGTAAATATGTAGTGCAAACAGTGAGTGCATCCGGTCGACAATCGATCTCCGTGTTGTGCCCTTTTTCGTAGAAGTTAAATTTAATAACAGTCCACCTCGAGTGAGAAGAGCCTTGTTTTGACTTATAGCAATAGGATGAGTAAATATGTAATGCAAACAGTGAGTGCATCCGGTCGAAAATCGATCTCCGTGTTGTGGCATTTTCCGTAGAAGTTAAATTTAATAACAGTCCACCTCGAGTGAGAAGAGCCTTGTGTTGACTTTTAGCAATGGGATGAGTAAATATGTAATGCAAACAGTGAATGCATCTTGTCGACAATCGATCTCCGTATTGTATCAATTTCCGTAGAATTTAAATTTAATAAGATTCTACCTTGAGTGAGAAGAGCCTTGTGTTGACATTTAGCAATAGGATGAGTAAATATGTAAAGCAAACAGTGAGTGCATCCGGTGGACAATCGATCTCCATGTTGTCGCATTTTCCGTAGAAGTTAAATTTAATAACAGTCCACCTCGAGTGAGAAGAGCCTTGTGTCGACTTTTAGCAATTGGATGAGTAAATATGCAATGCATACAGTGAGTGCATCCGGTCGACAATCGATCTCCGTGTTGTGGCATTTTCCGTAGAAGTTAAATTTAATAACAGTCCACCTCGAGTGAGGAGAGCCTTCTGTTGACATTTAGCAATAGGATGAGTAAATGTGTAATGCAAACATTGAGTGCATCCGGTCTACAATCGATCTCCGTTTTTTGGCATTATCCGTAAATGTTAAATTTAATAACAGTCCACCTCGAGTGAGAAGAGCCTTGTGTTGACTTTTAGCAATAAGATGAGTAAATATGTAATGCAAACAGTGAGTGCATACGGTCGACAATTAATCTCCGTGTTGCGGCATTTTCCGTAGAAATTAAATTTAATAACAGTCCACTTCGTGTGAAAAGAGCGTTGTGTTGACTTTTAGCAATAGGATGAGTAAATATGTAATGCAAACAGTGAGTGCATCCGGTCGACAATCGATCACCGTATTTTGGCATTTTCCGTAGAAGTTAAATTTAATAACAGTCCACTTTGAGTTAGAAGAGCCTTGTGTTGACTTTTAGCAATAGGATGAGTAAATATGTAATGCAAACAGTGAGTGCATCCGGTCGACAATTGATCTCCGTATTGTGGTATTTTTATTAGAAGTTAATTTAATAACAGTTCACCTCGAGTGAGAAGAGCCTTGTGTTGACTTATAGCAATAGGATGAGTAAATATGTAATACAAACAGTGAGTGCATCCGGTCGACAATTGATCTCCGTATTGTGGCATTTTCCGTAGAAGTTAAATTTAATAACAGTCCACCTCGAGTGAGAAGAGCCTTGTGTTGACTTTTAGCAATGGGATGAGTAAATATGTAATGCAAACAGAGAATGCATCTGGTCGACAATCGATCTCCGTATTAGATCATTTTCCGTAGAAGTTAAATTTAATAAGATTCAACCTTGAGTGAGAAGAGCCTTGTGTTGACATTTAGCAATAGGATGAGTAAATATGTAAAGCAAACAGTGAGTGCATCCGGTCGACAATCGATCTCCGTGTTGTGGCATTTTCCGTAGAAGTTAAATTTAATAACAGTCTACCTCGAATGAGAAGAGCCTTGTGTTGACTTTTAGCAATTGGATGAGTAAATATGCAATGCATACAGTGAGTGCATCCGGTCGACAATCGATCTCCGTGTTGTGGCATTTTCCGAAGAAGTTAAATTTAAAAACAGTCCACCTCGAGTGAGAAGAGCCTTGTGTTGACTTTTAGCAATAGGATGAGTAAATGTGTAATGCAAACATTGAGTGCATCCGGTCTACAATCGATCTCCGTTTTGTGGCATTTTCCGTAGAATTTAAATTTAATAAGATTCTACCTTGAGTGAGAAGAGCCTTGTGTTGACATTTAGCAATAGGATGAGTAAATATGTAAAGCAAACAGTGAGTGCATCCGGTGGACAATCGATCTCCATGTTGTCGCATTTTCCGTAGAAGTTAAATTTAATAACAGTCCACCTCGAGTGAGAAGAGCCTTGTGTCGACTTTTAGCAATTGGATGAGTAAATATGCAATGCATACAGTGAGTGCATCCGGTCGACAATCGATCTCCGTGTTGTGGCATTTTCCGTAGAAGTTAAATTTAATAACAGTCCACCTCGAGTGAGGAGAGCCTTCTGTTGACATTTAGCAATAGGATGAGTAAATGTGTAATGCAAACATTGAGTGCATCCGGTCTACAATCGATCTCCGTTTTTTGGCATTATCCGTAAATGTTAAATTTAATAACAGTCCACCTCGAGTGAGAAGAGCCTTGTGTTGACTTTTAGCAATAAGATGAGTAAATATGTAATGCAAACAGTGAGTGCATACGGTCGACAATTAATCTCCGTGTTGCGGCATTTTCCGTAGAAATTAAATTTAATAACAGTCCACTTCGTGTGAAAAGAGCGTTGTGTTGACTTTTAGCAATAGGATGAGTAAATATGTAATGCAAACAGTGAGTGCATCCGGTCGACAATCGATCACCGTATTTTGGCATTTTCCGTAGAAGTTAAATTTAATAACAGTCCACTTTGAGTTAGAAGAGCCTTGTGTTGACTTTTAGCAATAGGATGAGTAAATATGTAATGCAAACAGTGAGTGCATCCGGTCGACAATTGATCTCCGTATTGTGGTATTTTTATTAGAAGTTAATTTAATAACAGTTCACCTCGAGTGAGAAGAGCCTTGTGTTGACTTATAGCAATAGGATGAGTAAATATGTAATACAAACAGTGAGTGCATCCGGTCGACAATTGATCTCCGTATTGTGGCATTTTCCGTAGAAGTTAAATTTAATAACAGTCCACCTCGAGTGAGAAGAGCCTTGTGTTGACTTTTAGCAATGGGATGAGTAAATATGTAATGCAAACAGAGAATGCATCTGGTCGACAATCGATCTCCGTATTAGATCATTTTCCGTAGAAGTTAAATTTAATAAGATTCCACCTTGAGTGAGAAGAGCCTTGTGTTGACATTTAGCAATAGGATGAGTAAATATGTAAAGCAAACAGTGAGTGCATCCGGTCGACAATCGATCTCCGTGTTGTGGCATTTTCCGTAGAAGTTAAATTTAATAACAGTCTACCTCGAATGAGAAGAGCCTTGTGTTGACTTTTAGCAATTGGATGAGTAAATATGCAATGCATACAGTGAGTGCATCCGGTCGACAATCGATCTCCGTGTTGTGGCATTTTCCGAAGAAGTTAAATTTAAAAACAGTCCACCTAGAGTGAGAAGAGCCTTTTGTTGACTTTTAGCAATAGGATGAGTAAATATGTAATGGAAACAATGAGTGCAACCGGTTGACAATCTATTCCCGTATTGTGGCATTTCCGTAGAAGTTAAATTTAATAACAATCCACCTCGAGTGAGAAGAGCCTTTTGTTGACTTATAGCAATAGGATGAGTAAATATGTAATGCAAACAGTGAGTGTATCCGGTCGAAAATCGATCTCCGTGTTGTGGCATTTTCCGTAGAAGTTAAATTTAATAACAGTCCACCTCGAGTGAGAAGAGCCTAATGTTGACTTTTAGCAATTGGATGAGTAAATATGTAATGCAAACATTGAGTGCATCCGGTCGACAATCGATCTCCGTGTTGTGGCATTTTCCATAGAAGTTAAATTTAATAACAGTCCACCTCGAGTGAGGAGAGCCTTCTGTTGACTTTTAGCAATAGGATGAGTAAATGTGTAATGCAAACATTGAGTGCATCCGGTCTACAATCGATCTCCGTTTTGTGGCATTTTCCGTAAATGTTAAATTTAATAACAGTCCACCTCGAGTGAGAAGAGCCTTGTGTTGACTTTTAGCAATAAGATGAGTAAATATGTAATGCAAACAGTGAGTGCATCCGGTCGACAATCGATCTCCGTATTTTGGCATTTTCCGTAGAAGTTAAATTTATTAACAGTCCACTTTGAGTTAGAAGAGCCTTGTGTTGACTTTTAGCAATAGGATGAGTAAATATGTAATGCAAACAGTGAGTGCATCCGGTCGACAATCGATCTCCGTGTTGTGCCCTTTTTCGTAGAAGTTAAATTTAATAACAGCCCACCTCGAGTGAGAAGAGCCTTGTGTTGACTTTTAGCAATGGGATGAGTAAATATGTAATGCAAACAGAGAATGCATCTGGTCGACAATCGATCTCCGTATTAGATCATTTTCCGTAGAAGTTAAATTTAATAACAGTCCACCTCGAGTGAGAAGAGCCTTGTGTTGACTTTTAGCAATGGGATGAGTAAATATGTAATGCAAACAGTGAATGCATCTTGTCGACAATCGATCTCCGTATTGTATCATTTTCCGTAGAATTTAAATTTAATAAGATTCTACCTTGAGTGAGAAGAGCCTTGTGTTGACATTTAGCAATAGGATGAGTAAATATGTAAAGCAAACAGTGAGTGCATCCGGTGGACAATCGATCTCCATGTTGTCGCATTTTCCGTAGAAGTTAAATTTAATAACAGTCCACCTCGAGTGAGAAGAGCCTTGTGTTGACTTTTAGCAATTGGATGAGTAAATATGCAATGCATACAGTGAGTGCATCCGGTCGACAATCGATCTCCGTGTTGTGGCATTTTCCGTAGGAGTTAAATTTAATAACAGTCCACCTCGAGTGAGGAGAGCCTTCTGTTGACATTTAGCAATAGGATGAGTAAATGTGTAATGCAAACATTGAGTGCATCCGGTCTACAATCGATCTCCGTTTTTTGGCATTATCCGTAAATGTTAAATTTAATAACAGTCCACCTCGAGTGAGAAGAGCCTTGTGTTGACTTTTAGCAATAAGATGAGTAAATATGTAATGCAAACAGTGAGTGCATACGGTCGACAATTAATCTCCGTGTTGCGGCATTTTCCGTAGAAATTAAATTTAATAACAGTCCACTTCGAGTGAAAAGAGCGTTGTGTTGACTTTTAGCAATAGGATGAGTAAATATGTAATGCAAACAGTGAGTGCATCCGGTCGACAATCGATCACCGTATTTTGGCATTTTCCGTAGAAGTTAAATTTAATAACAGTCCACTTTGAGTTAGAAGAGCCTTGTGTTGACTTTTAGCAATAGGATGAGTAAATATGTAATGCAAACAGTGAGTGCATCCGGTCGACAATTGATCTCCCTATTGTGGTATTTTTATTAGAAGTTAATTTAATAACAGTTCACCTCGAGTGAGAAGAGCCTTGTGTTGACTTATAGCAATAGGATGAGTAAATATGTAATACAAACAGTGAGTGCATCCGGTCGACAATTGATCTCCGTATTGTGGCATTTTCCGTAGAAGTTAAATTTATTAACAGTCCACCTCGAGTGAGAAGAGCCTTGTGTTGACTTTTAGCAATGGGATGAGTAAATATGTAATGCAAACAGAGAATGCATCTGGTCGACAATCGATCTCCGTATTAGATCATTTTCCGTAGAAGTTAAATTTAATAAGATTCCACCTTGAGTGAGAAGAGCCTTGTGGTGACATTTAGCAATAGGATGAGTAAATATGTAAAGCAAACAGTGAGTGCATCCGGTCGACAATCGATCTCCGTGTTGTGGCATTTTCCGTAGAAGTTAAATTTAATAACAGTCTACCTCGAATGAGAAGAGCCTTGTGTTGACTTTTAGCAATTGGATGAGTAAATATGCAATGCATACAGTGAGTGCATCCGGTCGACAATCGATCTCCGTGTTGTGGCATTTTCCGTAGAAGTTAAATTTAAAAACAGTCCACCTCGAGTGAGAAGAGCCTTGTGTTGACTTTTAGCAATAGGATGAGTAAATATGTAATGGAAACAATGAGTGCAACCGGTTGAAAATCTATTCCCGTATTGTGGCATTTCCGTAGAAGTTAAATTTAATAACAGTCCACCTCGAGTGAGAAGAGCCTTGTGTTGACTTATAGCAATAGGATGAGTAAATATGTAATGCAAACAGTGAGTGTATCCGGTCGAAAATCGATCTCCGTGTTGTGGCATTTTCCGTAGGAGTTAAATTTAATAACAGTCCACCTCGAGTGAGAAGAGCCTAATGTTGACTTTTAGCAATTGGATGAGTAAATATGTAATGCAAACATTGAGTGCATCCGGTCGACAATCGATCTCCGTGTTGTGGCATTTTCCATAGAAGTTAAATTTAATAACAGTCCACCTCGAGTGAGGAGAGCCTTCTGTTGACTTTTAGCAATAGGATGAGTAAATGTGTAATGCAAACATTGAGTGCATCCGGTCTACAATCGATCTCCGTTTTGTGGCATTTTCCGTAAATGTTAAATTTAATAACAGTCCACCTCGAGTGAGAAGAGCCTTGTGTTGACTTTTAGCAATAAGATGAGTAAATATGTAATGCAAACAGTGAGTGCATCCGGTCGACAATCGATCTCCGTATTTTGGCATTTTCCGTAGAAGTTAAATTTAATAACAGTCCACTTTGAGTTAGAAGAGCCTTGTGTTGACTTTTAGCAATAGGATGAGTAAATATGTAATGCAAACAGTGAGTGCATCCGGTCGACAATCGATCTCCGTGTTGTGCCCTTTTTCGTAGAAGTTAAATTTATTAACAGTCCACCTCGAGTGAGAAGAGCCTTGTTTTGACTTATAGCAATAGGATGAGTAAATATGTAATGCAAACAGTGAGTGCATCCGGTCGAAAATCGATCTCCGTGTTGTGGCATTTTCCGTAGAAGTTAAATTTAATAACAGTCCACCTCGAGTGAGAAGAGCCTTGTGTTGACTTTTAGCAATGGGATGAGTAAATATGTAATGCAAACAGTGAATGCATCTTGTCGACAATCGATCTCCGTATTGTATCATTTTCCGTAGAATTTAAATTTAATAAGATTCTACCTTGAGTGAGAAGAGCCTTGTGTTGACATTTAGCAATAGGATGAGTAAATATGTAAAGCAAACAGTGAGTGCATCCGGTGGACAATCGATCTCCATGTTGTCGCATTTTCCGTAGAAGTTAAATTTAATAACAGTCCACCTCGAGTGAGAAGAGCCTTGTGTTGACTTTTAGCAATTGGATGAGTAAATATGCAATGCATACAGTGAGTGCATCCGGTCGACAATCGATCTCCGTGTTGTGGCATTTTCCGTAGAAGTTAAATTTAATAACAGTCCACCTCGAGTGAGAAGAGCCTTGTGTTGACTTTTAGCAATAAGATGAGTAAATATGTAATGCAAACAGTGAGTGCATACGGTCGACAATTAATCTCCGTGTTGCGGCATTTTCCGTAGAAATTAAATTTAATAACAGTCCACTTCGAGTGAAAAGAGCGTTGTGTTGACTTTTAGCAATAGGATGAGTAAATATGTAATGCAAACAGTGAGTGCATCCGGTCGACAATCGATCACCGTATTTTGGCATTTTCCGTAGAAGTTAAATTTAATAACAGTCCACTTTGAGTTAGAAGAGCCTTGTGTTGACTTTTAGCAATAGGATGAGTAAATATGTAATGCAAACAGTGAGTGCATCCGGTCGACAATTGATCTCCGTATTGTGGTATTTTTATTAGAAGTTAATTTAATAACAGTTCACCTCGAGTGAGAAGAGCCTTGTGTTGACTTATAGCAATAGGATGAGTAAATATGTAATACAAACAGTGAGTGCATCCGGTCGACAATTGATCTCCGTATTGTGGCATTTTCCGTAGAAGTTAAATTTAATAACAGCCCACCTCGAGTGAGAAGAGCCTTGTGTTGACTTTTAGCAATGGGATGAGTAAATATGTAATGCAAACAGAGAATGCATCTGGTCGACAATCGATCTCCGTATTAGATCATTTTCCGTAGAAGTTAAATTTAATAAGATTCCACCTTGAGTGAGAAGAGCCTTGTGTTGACATTTAGCAATAGGATGAGTAAATATGTAAAGCAAACAGTGAGTGCATCCGGTCGACAATCGATCTCCGTGTTGTGGCATTTTCCGTAGAAGTTAAATTTAATAACAGTCTACCTCGAATGAGAAGAGCCTTGTGTTGACTTTTAGCAATTGGATGAGTAAGTATGCAATGCATACAGTGAGTGCATCCGGTCGACAATCGATCTCCGTGTTGTTTCATTTTCCGTAGAAGTTAAATTTAAAAACAGTCCACCTCGAGTGAGAAGAGCCTTGTGTTGACTTTTAGCAATAGGATGAGTAAATATGTAATGGAAACAATGAGTGCAACCGGTTGACAATCTATTCCCGTATTGTGGCATTTCCGTAGAAGTTAAATTTAATAACAGTCCACCTCGAGTGAGAAGAGCCTTGTGTTGACTTATAGCAATAGGATGAGTAAATATGTAATGCAAACAGTGAGTGTATCCGGTCGAAAATCGATCTCCGTGTTGTGGCATTTTCCGTAGAAGTTAAATTTAATAACAGTCCACCTCGAGTGAGAAGAGCCTTATGTTGACTTTTAGCAATTGGATGAGTAAATATGTAATGCAAACATTGAGTGCATCCGGTCGACAATCGATCTCCGTGTTGTGGCATTTTCCATAGAAGTTAAATTTAATAACAGTCCACCTCGAGTGAGGAGAGCCTTCTGTTGACTTTTAGCAATAGGATGAGTAAATGTGTAATGCAAACATTGAGTGCATCCGGTCTACAATCGATCTCCGTTTTGTGGCATTTTCCGTAAATGTTAAATTTAATAACAGTCCACCTCGAGTGAGAAGAGCCTTGTGTTGACTTTTAGCAATAAGATGAGTAAATATGTAATGCAAACAGTGAGTGCATCCGGTCGACAATCGATCTCCGTATTTTGGCATTTTCCGTAGAAGTTAAATTTAATAACAGTCCACTTTGAGTTAGAAGAGCCTTGTGTTGACTTTTAGCAATAGGGTGAGTAAATATGTAATGCAAACAGTGAGTGCATCCGGTCGACAATCGATCTCCGTGTTGTGGAATTTTCCGTAGAAGTTAAATTTAATAACAGTCCACCTCGAGTGAGAAGAGCCTTGTGTTGACTTTTAGCAATGGGATGAGTAAATATGTAATGCAAACAGTGAGTGCATCCGGTCGACAATCGATTCCCGTATTATGGCATTTTCCGTAGAAGTTAAATTTAATAAGAATCCACCTCGAGTGAGAAGAGCCATTTGTTGACTTTTAGCAATAGGATGAGTAAATGTGTAATGCAAACATTGAGTGCATCCGGTCGACAATCGATCTCCGTTTTGTGGCATTTTCCGTAAATGTTAAATTTAATAACAGTCCACCTCAAGTGAAAAGAGCCTTGTGTTGACTTTTAGCAATTGGATGAGTAAATATGCAATGCATACAGTGAGTGCATCCGGTCGACAATCGATCTCCGTGTTGTGGCATTTTCCGTAGAAGTTAAATTTAATAACAGTCCACCTCGAGTGAGGAGAGCCTTCTGTTGACTTTTAGCAATAGGATGAGTAAATGTGTAATGCAAACATTGAGTGCATCCGGTCTACAATCGATCTCCGTTTTGTGGCATTTTCCGTAAATGTTAAATTTAATAACAGTCCACCTCGAGTGAGAAGAGCCTTGTGTTGACTTTTAGCAATGGGATGAGTAAATATGTAATGCAAACAGAGAATGCATCTGGTCGACAATCGATCTCCGTATTGTATCATTTTCCGTAGAAGTTAAATTTAATAAGATTCCACCTTGAGTGAGAAGAGCCTTGTGTTGACTTTTAGCAATAAGATGAGTAAATATGTAATGCAAACAGTGAGTGCATCCGGTCGACAATTGATCTCCGTAATGTGGTATTTTCCGTAAAAGTTAAATTTAATAACAGTCCACCTCGAGTGACAAGAGCATTGTGTTGACTTTTACCAATAGGATGAGGAAATTTGTATTGCAAACAGTGACTACATCCGGTCGACAATTGATCTCCGTATTGTGGTATTTTCCTTAGAGGTTAATTTAATAACAGTTCACCTAGAGTGAGAAGAGCCTTGTGTTGACTTATAGCGATAGGATGAGTAAATATGTAATGCAAACAGTGAGTGCATCCGGTCGACAATCGATCTCCGTGTTGTGGCATTTTCCGTAGAAGTTAAATTTAATAACAGTCCACCTCGAGTGAGAAGAGCCTTGTGTTGACTTTTAGCAATGGGATGAGTAAATATGTAATGCAAACAGAGAATGCATCTGGTCGACAATCGATCTCCGTATTGTATCATTTTCCGTAGAAGTTAAATTTAATAAGATTCCACCTTGAGTGAGAAGAGCCTTGTGTTGACATTTAGCAATAGGATGAGTAAATATGTAAAGCAAACAGTGAGTGCATCCGGTCGACAATCGATCTCCGTGTTGTGGCATTTTCCGTAGAAGTTAAATTTAATAACAGTCCACCTCGAGTGAGAAGAGCCTTGTGTTGACTTTTAGCAATTGGATGAGTAAATATGCAATGCATACAGTGAGTGCATCCGGTCGACAATCGATCTCCGTGTTGTGGCATTTTCCGTAGAAGTTAAATTTAAAAACAGTCCATCTCGAGTGAGAAGAACCTTGTGTTGACTTTTAGCAATGGGATGAGTAAATATGTAATGCAAACAGTGAGTGCATCCGGTCGACAATCGATTCCCGTATTATGGCATTTTCCGTAGAAGTTAAATTTAATAAGAATCCACCTCGAGTGAGAAGAGCCTTATGTTGACTTTTAGCAATAGGATGAGTAAATATGTAATGCAAACAGTGAGTGCATCCGGTCGAAAATCGATCTCCGTGTTGTGGCATTTTCCGTAGTAGTTAAATTTAATAACAGTCCACCTCGAGTGAGAAGAGCCTTGTGTTGACTTTTAGCCATAGGATGAGTAAATATGTAATGGTAACAGTGAGTGCAACCGGTTGACAATCGATTCCCGTATTGTGGCATTTTCCGTAGAAGTTAAATTTAATAACAGTCCACCTCGAGTGAGAAGAGCCTTGTGTTGACTTTTAGCAATGGGATGAGTAAATATGTAATGCAAACAGAGAATGCATCTGGTCGACAATCGATCTCCGTATTGTATCATTTTCCGTAGAAGTTAAATTTAATAAGATTCCACCTTGAGTGAGAAGAGCCTAGTGTTGACATTTAGCAATAGGATGAGTAAATATGTAAAGCAAACAGTGAGTGCATCCGGTCGACAATCGATCTCCGTGTTGTGGCATTTTCCGTAGAAGTTAAATTTAATAACAATCCACCTCGAGTGAGAAGAGCCTTGTGTTGACATTTAGCAATAGGATGAGTAAATATGTAAAGCAAACAGTGAGTGCTGCCGGTCGACCATCGATCTCCGTGTTGTGGCATTTTCCGTAGAAGTTAAATTTAATAACAGTCCACCTCGAGTGAGAAGAGCCTTGTGTTGCCTTTAGCAATTGGATGAGTAAATATGCAATGCATACAGTGAGTGCATCCGGTCGACAATCGATCTCCGTGTTGTGGCATTTTCCGTAGAAGTTAAATTTAATAACAATCCACCTCGAGTGAGGAGAGCCTTCTGTTGACACTTAGCAATAGGATGAGTAAATGTGTAATGCAAACATTGAGTGCATCCGGTCTACAATCGATCTCCGTTTTGTGGCATTTTCCGTAAATGTTAAATTTAATAACAGTCCACCTCGAGTGAGAAGAGCCTTGTGTTGACTCTTAGCAATAAGATGAGTAAATATGTAATGCAAACAGTGAGTGCATCCGGTCGACAATCGATTCCCGTATTATGGCATTTTCCGTAGAAGTTAAATTTAATAAGAATCCACCTCGAGTGAGAAGAGCCTTATGTTGACTTTTAGCAATAGGATGAGTAAATATGTAATGCAAACAGTGAGTGCATCCGGTCGAAAATCGATCTCCGTGTTGTGGCATTTTCCGTAGTAGTTAAATTTAATAACAGTCCACCTCGAGTGAGAAGAGCCTTGTGTTGACTTTTAGCAATAGGATGAGTAAATATGTAATGGTAACAGTGAGTGCAACCGGTTGACAATCGATTCCCGTATTGTGGCATTTTCCGTAGAAGTTAAATTTAATAACAGTCCACCTCGAGTGAGAAGAGCCTTGTGTTGACTTTTAGCAATGGGATGAGTAAATATGTAATGCAAACAGAGAATGCATCTGGTCGACAATCGATCTCCGTATTGTATCATTTTCCGTAGAAGTTAAATTTAATAAGATTCCACCTTGAGTGAGAAGAGCCTAGTGTTGACATTTAGCAATAGGATGAGTAAATATGTAAAGCAAACAGTGAGTGCATCCGGTCGACAATCGATCTCCGTGTTGTGGCATTTTCCGTAGAAGTTAAATTTAATAACAATCCACCTCGAGTGAGAAGAGCCTTGTGTTGACATTTAGCAATAGGATGAGTAAATATGTAAAGCAAACAGTGAGTGCTGCCGGTCGACCATCGATCTCCGTGTTGTGGCATTTTCCGTAGAAGTTAAATTTAATAACAGTCCACCTCGAGTGAGAAGAGCCTTGTGTTGCCTTTAGCAATTGGATGAGTAAATATGCAATGCATACAGTGAGTGCATCCGGTCGACAATCGATCTCCGTGTTGTGGCATTTTCCGTAGAAGTTAAATTTAATAACAATCCACCTCGAGTGAGGAGAGCCTTCTGTTGACTTTTAGCAATAGGATGAGTAAATGTGTAATGCAAACATTGAGTGCATCCGGTCTACAATCGATCTCCGTTTTGTGGCATTTTCCGTAAATGTTAAATTTAATAACAGTCCACCTCGAGTGAGAAGAGCCTTGTGTTGACTCTTAGCAATAAGATGAGTAAATATGTAATGCAAACAGTGAGTGCATACGGTCGACAATTAATCTCCGTGTTGCGGCATTTTCCGTAAAAGTTAAATTTAATAACAGTCCACCTCGAGTGAAAAGAGCGTTGTGTTGACTTTTAGCAATAGGATGAGTAAATATGTAATGCAAACAGTGAGTGCATCCGGTCGACAATCGATCTCCGTATTTTGGCATTTTCCGTAGAAGTTAAATTTAATAACAGTCCACCTCGAGTGAGAAGAGCCTTGTGTTGACTTTTAGCAATAGGATGAGTAAATATGTAATGCAAACAGTGAGTGCATCCGGTCGACAATCGATCTCCGTGTTGTGGCATTTTCCGTAGAAGTTAAATGTATTAACAATCCACCTCGAGTGAGAAGAGCCTTGTGTTGACTTTTAGCAATAGGACGAGTAAATATGTAATGCAAACAGTGAGTGCATCCGGTCGACAATCGATCTCCGTGTTGTTGCATTTTTCGTAGAAATTAAATTTAATAACAATCTACCTCGAGTGAGAAGAGCCTTGTGTTGACTTTTAGCAATAGGGTGAGCAAATATATAATGCAAACGGTGAGTTCATCCGGTCGACAATCAAACTCCGTGTTGTGGCATTTTCCGTAGAAGTTAAATTTAATAACAGTCCACCTCGAGTGAGAAGAGCCTTGTGTTGACTTTTAGCAATTGGATGAGTAAATATGTAATGCAAACAGTGAGTGCATCCGGTCGACAATCGATCTCCGTATTGTGGCATTTTCCGTAGTAGTTAAATTTAATAAGAATCCACCTCAAGTGAGAAGAGCCTTGTGTTGCCTTTTAGCAATAGGATGAGAAAATATGTAATGCCAACAGTGAGTGCATCCGGTCGACAATCGATCTACGTGTTTTGGCATTATCCGTAGAAGTTAAATTTAATAAGAATCCACCTCGAATGAGAAGAGCCTTGTGTTGAATTTTAGCAATAGGATGAGTAAATATGTAATGCAAACAGTGAGTGCATCCGGTCGACAATCGATCTCCGTGTTGTGGAATTTTCCGTAGAAGTTAAATTTAATAACAGTCCACCTCGAGTGAGAAGAGCCTTGTGTTGACTTTTAGCAATGGGATGAGTAAATATGTAATGCAAACAGTGAGTGCATCCGGTCGACAATCGATTCCCGTATTATGGCATTTTCCGTAGAAGTTAAATTTAATAAGAATCCACCTCGAGTGAGAAGAGCCATTTGTTGACTTTTAGCAATAGGATGAGTAAATGTGTAATGCAAACATTGAGTGCATCCGGTCGACAATCGATCTCCGTTTTGTGGCATTTTCCGTAAATGTTAAATTTAATAACAGTCCACCTCGAGTGAAAAGAGCCTTGTGTTGACTTTTAGCAATTGGATGAGTAAATATGCAATGCATACAGTGAGTGCATCCGGTCGACAATCGATCTCCGTGTTGTGGCATTTTCCGTAGAAGTTAAATTTAATAACAGTCCACCTCGAGTGAGGAGAGCCTTCTGTTGACTTTTAGCAATAGGATGAGTAAATGTGTAATGCAAACATTGAGTGCATCCGGTCTACAATCGATCTCCGTTTTGTGGCATTTTCCGTAGAAGTTAAATTTAATAAGAATCCACCTCGAGTGAGAAGAGCCATTTGTTGACTTTTAGCAATAGGATGAGTAAATGTGTAATGCAAACATTGAGTGCATCCGGTCGACAATCGATCTCCGTTTTGTGGCATTTTCCGTAAATGTTAAATTTAATAACAGTCCACCTCGAGTGAAAAGAGCCTTGTGTTGACTTTTAGCAATTGGATGAGTAAATATGCAATGCATACAGTGAGTGCATCCGGTCGACAATCGATCTCCGTGTTGTGGCATTTTCCGTAGAAGTTAAATTTAATAACAGTCCACCTCGAGTGAGAAGAGCCTTGTGTTGACTTTTAGCAATGGGATGAGTAAATATGTAATGCAAACAGAGAATGCATCTGGTCGACAATCGATCTCCGTATTGTATCATTTTCCGTAGAAGTTAAATTTAATAAGATTCCACCTTGAGTGAGAAGAGCCTTGTGTTGACTTTTAGCAATAAGATGAGGAAATATGTAATGCAAACAGTGAGTGCATCCGGTCGACAATTGATCTCCGTAATGTGGTATTTTCCGTAGAAGTTAAATTTAATAACAGTCCACCTCGAGTGACAAGAGCATTGTGTTGACTTTTACCAATAGGATGAGGAAATTTGTAATGCAAACAGTGACTACATCCGGTCGACAATTGATCTCCGTATTGTGGTATTTTCCTTAGAGGTTAATTTAATAACAGTTCACCTAGAGTGAGAAGAGCCTTGTGTTGACTTATAGCGATAGGATGAGTAAATATGTAATGCAAACAGTGAGTGCATCCGGTCGACAATCGATCTCCGTGTTGTGGCATTTTCCATAGAAGTTAAATTTAATAACAGTCCACCTCGAGTGAGAAGAGCCTTGTGTTGACTTTTAGCAATGGGATGAGTAAATATGTAATGCAAACAGAGAATGCATCTGGTCGACAATCGATCTCCGTATTGTATCATTTTCCGTAGAAGTTAAATTTAATAAGATTCCACCTTGAGTGAGAAGAGCCTTGTGTTGACATTTAGCAATAGGATGAGTAAATATGTAAAGCAAACAGTGAGTGCATCCGGTCGACAATCGATCTCCGTGTTGTGGCATTTTCCGTAGAAGTTAAATTTAATAACAGTCCACCTCGAGTGAGAAGAGCCTTGTGTTGACTTTTAGCAATTGGATGAGTAAATATGCAATGCATACAGTGTGTGCATCCGGTCGACAATCGATCTCCGTGTTGTGGCATTTTCCGTAGAAGTTAAATTTAAAAACAGTCCATCTCGAGTGAGAAGAACCTTGTGTTGACTTTTAGCAATGGGATGAGTAAATATTTAATGCAAACAGTGAGTGCATCCGGTCGACAATCGATTCCCGTATTATGGCATTTTCCGTAGAAGTTAAATTTAATAAGAATCCACCTCGAGTGAGAAGAGCCTTATGTTGACTTTTAGCAATAGGATGAGTAAATATGTAATGCAAACAGTGAGTGCATCCGGTCGAAAATCGATCTCCGTGTTGTGGCATTTTCCGTAGTAGTTAAATTTAATAACAGTCCACCTCGAGTGAGAAGAGCCTTGTGTTGACTTTTAGCAATAGGATGAGTAAATATGTAATGGTAACAGTGAGTGCAACCGGTTGACAATCGATTCCCGTATTGTGGCATTTTCCGTAGAAGTTAAATTTAATAACAGTCCACCTCGAGTGAGAAGAGCCTTGTGTTGACTTATAGCAATAGGACGAGTAAATATGTAATGCAAACAGTGAGTGCATCCGGTCGACAATCGATCTCCGTGTTGTTGCATTTTTCGTAGAAATTAAATTTAATAACAATCTACCTCGAGTGAGAAGAGCCTTGTGTTGACTTTTAGCAATAGGGTGAGCAAATATATAATGCAAACGGTGAGTTCATCCGGTCGACAATCGAACTCCGTGTTGTGGCATTTTCCGTAGAAGTTAAATTTAATAACAGTCCACCTCGAGTGAGAAGAGCCTTGTGTTGACTTTTAGCAATTGGATGAGTAAATATGTAATGCAAACAGTGAGTGCATCCGGTCGACAATCGATCTCCGTATTGTGGCATTTTCCGTAGTAGTTAAATTTAATAAGAATCCACCTCAAGTGAGAAGAGCCTTGTGTTGACTTTTAGCAATAGGATGAGAAAATATGTAATGCCAACAGTGAGTGCATCCGGTCGACAATCGATCTACGTGTTTTGGCATTATCCGTAGAAGTTAAATTTAATAAGAATCCACCTCGAATGAGAAGAGCCTTGTGTTGAATTTTAGCAATAGGATGAGTAAATATGTAATGCAAACAGTGAGTGCATCCGGTCGACAATCGATCTCCGTGTTGTGGAATTTTCCGTAGAAGTTAAATTTAATAACAGTCCACCTCGAGTGAGAAGAGCCTTGTGTTGACTTTTAACAATGGGATGAGTAAATATGTAATGCAAACAGTGAGTGCATCCGGTCGACAATCGATTCCCGTATTATGGCATTTTCCGTAGAAGTTAAATTTAATAAGAATCCACCTCGAGTGAGAAGAGCCATTTGTTGACTTTTAGCAATAGGATGAGTAAATGTGTAATGCAAACATTGAGTGCATCCGGTCGACAATCGATCTCCGTTTTGTGGCATTTTCCGTAAATGTTAAATTTAATAACAGTCCACCTCGAGTGAAAAGAGCCTTGTGTTGACTTTTAGCAATTGGATGAGTAAATATGCAATGCATACAGTGAGTGCATCCGGTCGACAATCGATCTCCGTGTTGTGGCATTTTCCGTAGAAGTTAAATTTAATAACAGTCCACCTCGAGTGAGGAGAGCCTTCTGTTGACTTTTAGCAATAGGATGAGTAAATGTGTAATGCAAACATTGAGTGCATCCGGTCTACAATCGATCTCCGTTTTGTGGCATTTTCCGTAAATGTTAAATTTAATAACAGTCCACCTCGAGTGAGAAGAGCCTTGTGTTGACTTTTAGCAATGGGATGAGTAAATATGTAATGCAAACAGAGAATGCATCTGGTCGACAATCGATCTCCGTATTGTATCATTTTCCGTAGAAGTCAAATTTAATAAGATTCCACCTTGAGTGAGAAGAGCCTTGTGTTGACTTTTAGCAATAAGATGAGGAAATATGTAATGCAAACAGTGAGTGCATCCGGTCGACAATTGATCTCCGTAATGTGGTATTTTCCGTAGAAGTTAAATTTAATAACAGTCCACCTCGAGTGACAAGAGCATTGTGTTGACTTTTACCAATAGGATGAGGAAATTTGTAATGCAAACAGTGACTACATCCGGTCGACAATTGATCTCCGTATTGTGGTATTTTCCTTAGAGGTTAATTTAATAACAGTTCACCTAGAGTGAGAAGAGCCTTGTGTTGACTTATAGCGATAGGATGAGTAAATATGTAATGCAAACAGTGAGTGCATCCGGTCGACAATCGATCTCCGTGTTGTGGCATTTTCCGTAGAAGTTAAATTTAATAACAGTCCACCTCGAGTGAGAAGAGCCTTGTGTTGACTTTTAGCAATGGGATGAGTAAATATGTAATGCAAACAGAGAATGCATCTGGTCGACAATCGATCTCCGTATTGTATCATTTTCCGTAGAAGTTAAATTTAATAAGATTCCACCTTGAGTGAGAAGAGCCTTGTGTTGACATTTAGCAATAGGATGAGTAAATATGTAAAGCAAACAGTGAGTGCATCCGGTCGACAATCGATCTCCGTGTTGTGGCATTTTCCGTAGAAGTTAAATTTAATAACAGTCCACCTCGAGTGAGAAGAGCCTTGTGTTGACTTTTAGCAATTGGATGAGTAAATATGCAATGCATACAGTGAGTGCATTCGGTCGACAATCGATCTCCGTGTTGTGGCATTTTCCGTAGAAGTTAAATTTAAAAACAGTCCATCTCGAGTGAGAAGAACCTTGTGTTGACTTTTAGCAATGGGATGAGTAAATATTTAATGCAAACAGTGAGTGCATCCGGTCGACAATCGATTCCCGTATTATGGCATTTTCCGTAGAAGTTAAATTTAATAAGAATCCACCTCGAGTGAGAAGAGCCTTATGTTGACTTTTAGCAATAGGATGAGTACATATGTAATGCAAACAGTGAGTGCATCCGGTCGAAAATCGATCTCCGTGTTGTGGCATTTTCCGTAGTAGTTAAATTTAATAACAGTCCACCTCGAGTGAGAAGAGCCTTGTGTTGACTTTTAGCAATAGGATGAGTAAATATGTCATGGTAACAGTGAGTGCAACCGGTTGACAATCGATTCCCGTATTGTGGCATTTTCCGTAGAAGTTAAATTTAATAACAGTCCACCTCGAGTGAGAAGAGCCTTGTGTTGACTTATAGCAATAGGATGAGTAAATATGTAATGCAAACAGTGAGTGCATCAGGTCGAAAATCGATCTCCGTGTTGTGGCATTTTCCGTAGAAGTTAAATTTAATAACAGTCCACCTCGAGTGAGAAGAGCCTTGTGTTGACTTTTAGCAATGGGATGAGTAAATATGTAATGCAAACAGAGAATGCATCTGGTCGACAATCGATCTCCGTATTGTATCATTTTCCGTAGAAGTTAAATTTAATAAGATTCCACCTTGAGTGAGAAGAGCCTAGTGTTGACATTTAGCAATAGGATAAATAAATATGTAAAGCAAACAGTGAGTGCATCCGGTCGACAATCGATCTCCGTGTTGTGGCATTTTCCGTAGAAGTTAAATTTAATAACAATCCACCTCGAGTGAGAAGAGCCTTGTGTTGACATTTAGCAATAGGATGAGTAAATATGTAAAGCAAACAGTGAGTGCTGCCGGTCGACCATCGATCTCCGTGTTGTGGCATTTTCCGTAGAAGTTAAATTTAATAACAATCCACCTCGAGTGAGGAGAGCCTTCTGTTGACTTTTAGCAATAGGATGAGTAAATGTGTAATGCAAACATTGAGTGCATCCGGTCTACAATCGATCTCCGTTTTGTGGCATTTTCCGTAAATGTTAAATTTAATAACAGTCCACCTCGAGTGAGAAGAGCCTTGTGTTGACTCTTAGCAATAAGATGAGTAAATATGTAATGCAAACAGTGAGTGCATACGGTCGACAATTAATCTCCGTGTTGCGGCATTTTCCGTAGAAGTTAAATTTAATAACAGTCCACCTCGAGTGAAAAGAGCGTTGTGTTGACTTTTAGCAATAGGATGAGTAAATATGTAATGCAAACAGTGAGTGCATCCGGTCGACAATCGATCACCGTATTTTGGCATTTTCCGTAGAAGTTAAATTTAATAACAGTCCACCTCGAGTGAGAAGAGCCTTGTGTTGACTTTTAGCAATAGGATGAGTAAATATGTAATGCAAACAGTGAGTGCATCCGGTCGACAATCGATCTCCGTGTTGTGGCATTTTCCGTAGAAGTTAAATGTATTAACAATCCACCTCGAGTGAGAAGAGCCTTGTGTTGACTTTTAGCAATAGGACGAGTAAATATGTAATGCAAACAGTGAGTGCATCCGGTCGACAATCGATCTCCGTGTTGTTGCATTTTTCGTAGAAATTAAATTTAATAACAATCTACCTCGAGTGAGAAGAGCCTTGTGTTGACTTTTAGCAATAGGGTGAGCAAATATATAATGCAAACGGTGAGTTCATCCGGTCGACAATCGAACTCCGTGTTGTGGCATTTTCCGTAGAAGTTAAATTTAATAACAGTCCACCTCGAGTGAGAAGAGCCTTGTGTTGACTTTTAGCAATTGGATGAGTAAATATGTAATGCAAACAGTGAGTGCATCCGGTCGACAATCGATCTCCGTATTGTGGCATTTTCCGTAGTAGTTAAATTTAATAAGAATCCACCTCAAGTGAGAAGAGCCTTGTGTTGACTTTTAGCAATAGGATGAGAAAATATGTAATGCCAACAGTGAGTGCATCCGGTCGACAATCGATCTACGTGTTTTGGCATTATCCGTAGAAGTTAAATTTAATAACAGTCCACCTCGAGTGAGAAGAGCCTTGTGTTGACTTTTAGCAATGGGATGAGTAAATATGTAATGCAAACAGTGAGTGCATCCGGTCGACAATCGATTCCCGTATTATGGCATTTTCCGTAGAAGTTAAATTTAATAAGAATCCACCTCGAGTGAGAAGAGCCATTTGTTGACTTTTAGCAATAGGATGAGTAAATGTTTAATGCAAACATTGAGTGCATCCGGTCGACAATCGATCTCCGTTTTGTGGCATTTTCCGTAAATGTTAAATTTAATAACAGTCCACCTCGAGTGAAAAGAGCCTTGTGTTGACTTTTAGCAATTGGATGAGTAAATATGCAATGCATACAGTGAGTGCATCCGGTCGACAATCGATCTCCGTGTTGTGGCATTTTCCGTAGAAGTTAAATTTAATAACAGTCCACCTCGAGTGAGGAGAGCCTTCTGTTGACTTTTAGCAATAGGATGAGTAAATGTGTAATGCAAACATTGAGTGCATCCGGTCTACAATCGATCTCCGTTTTGTGGCATTTTCCGTAAATGTTAAATTTAATAACAGTCCACCTCGAGTGAGAAGAGCCTTGTGTTGACTTTTAGCAATGGGATGAGTAAATATGTAATGCAAACAGAGAATGCATCTGGTCGACAATCGATCTCCGTATTGTATCATTTTCCGTAGAAGTTAAATTTAATAAGATTCCACCTTGAGTGAGAAGAGCCTTGTGTTGACTTTTAGCAATAAGATGAGTAAATATGTAATGCAAACAGTGAGTGCATCCGGTCGACAATTGATCTCCGTAATGTGGTATTTTCCGTAGAAGTTAAATTTAATAACAGTCCACCTCGAGTGACAAGAGCATTGTGTTGACTTTTACCAATAGGATGAGGAAATTTGTAATGCAAACAGTGACTACATCCGGTCGACAATTGATCTCCGTATTGTGGTATTTTCCTTAGAGGTTAATTTAATAACAGTTCACCTAGAGTGAGAAGAGCCTTGTGTTGACTTATAGCGATAGGATGAGTAAATATGTAATGCAAACAGTGAGTGCATCCGGTCGACAATCGATCTCCGTGTTGTGGCATTTTCCGTAGAAGTTAAATTTAATAACAGTCCACCTCGAGTGAGAAGAGCCTTGTGTTGACTTTTAGCAATGGGATGAGTAAATATGTAATGCAAACAGAGAATGCATCTGGTCGACAATCGATCTCCGTATTGTATCATTTTCCGTAGAAGTTAAATTTAATAAGATTCCACCTTGAGTGAGAAGAGCCTTGTGTTGACATTTAGCAATAGGATGAGTAAATATGTAAAGCAAACAGTGAGTGCATCCGGTCGACAATCGATCTCCGTGTTGTGGCATTTTCCGTAGAAGTTAAATTTAATAACAGTCCACCTCGAGTGAGAAGAGCCTTGTGTTGACTTTTAGCAATTGGATGAGTAAATATGCAATGCATACAGTGAGTGCATCCGGTCGACAATCGATCTCCGTGTTGTGGCATTTTCCGTAGAAGTTAAATTTAAAAACAGTCCATCTCGAGTGAGAAGAACCTTGTGTTGACTTTTAGCAATGGGATGAGTAAATATTTAATGCAAACAGTGAGTGCATCCGGTCGACAATCGATTCCCGTATTATGGCATTTTCCGTAGAAGTTAAATTTAATAAGAATCCACCTCGAGTGAGAAGAGCCTTATGTTGACTTTTAGCAATAGGATGAGTAAATATGTAATGCAAACAGTGAGTGCATCCGGTCGAAAATCGATCTCCGTGTTGTGGCATTTTCCGTAGTAGTTAAATTTAATAACAGTCCACCTCGAGTGAGAAGAGCCTTGTGTTGACTTTTAGCAATAGGATGAGTAAATATGTAATGGTAACAGTGAGTGCAACCGGTTGACAATCGATTCCCGTATTGTGGCATTTTCCGTAGAAGTTAAATTTAATAACAGTCCACCTCGAGTGAGAAGAGCCTTGTGTTGACTTATAGCAATAGGATGAGTAAATATGTAATGCAAACAGTGAGTGCATCAGGTCGAAAATCGATCTCCGTGTTGTGGCATTTTCCGTAGAAGTTAAATTTAATAACAGTCCACCTCGAGTGAGAAGAGCCTTGTGTTGACTTTTAGCAATGGGATGAGTAAATATGTAATGCAAACAGAGAATGCATCTGGTCGACAATCGATCTCCGTATTGTATCATTTTCCGTAGAAGTTAAATTTAATAAGATTCCACCTTGAGTGAGAAGAGCCTAGTGTTGACATTTAGCAATAGGATGAGTAAATATGTAAAGCAAACAGTGAGTGCATCCGGTCGACAATCGATCTCCGTGTTGTGGCATTTTCCGTAGAAGTTAATTTTAATAACAATCCACCTCGAGTGAGAAGAGCCTTGTGTTGACATTTAGCAATAGGATGAGTAAATATGTAAAGCAAACAGTGAGTGCTGCCGGTCGACCATCGATCTCCGTGTTGTGGCATTTTCCGTAGAAGTTAAATTTAATAACAGTCCACCTCGAGTGAGAAGAGCCTTGTGTTGCCTTTAGCAATTGGATGAGTAAATATGCAATGCATACAGTGAGTGCATCCGGTCGACAATCGATCTCCGTGTTGTGGCATTTTCCGTAGAAGTTAAATTTAATAACAATCCACCTCGAGTGAGGAGAGCCTTCTGTTGACTTTTAGCAATAGGATGAGTAAATGTGTAATGCAAACATTGAGTGCATCCGGTCTACAATCGATCTCCGTTTTGTGGCATTTTCCGTAAATGTTAAATTTAATAACAGTCCACCTCGAGTGAGAAGAGCCTTGTGTTGACTCTTAGCAATAAGATGAGTAAATATGTAATGCAAACAGTGAGTGCATACGGTCGACAATTAATCTCCGTGTTGCGGCATTTTCCGTAGAAGTTAAATTTAATAACAGTCCACCTCGAGTGAAAAGAGCGTTGTGTTGACTTTTAGCAATAGGATGAGTAAATATGTAATGCAAACAGTGAGTGCATCCGGTCGACAATCGATCTCCGTATTTTGGCATTTTCCGTAGAAGTTAAATTTAATAACAGTCCACCTCGAGTGAGAAGAGCCTTGTGTTGACTTTTAGCAATAGGATGAGTAAATATGTAATGCAAACAGTGAGTGCATCCGGTCGACAATCGATCTCCGTGTTGTGGCATTTTCCGTAGAAGTTAAATGTATTAACAATCCACCTCGAGTGAGAAGGGCCTTGTGTTGACTTTTAGCAATAGGACGAGTAAATATGTAATGCAAACAGTGAGTGCATCCGGTCGACAATCGATCTCCGTGTTGTTGCATTTTTCGTAGAAATTAAATTTAATAACAATCTACCTCGAGTGAGAAGAGCCTTGTGTTGACTTTTAGCAATAGGGTGAGCAAATATATAATGCAAACGGTGAGTTCATCCGGTCGACAATCGAACTCCGTGTTGTGGCATTTTCCGTAGAAGTTAAATTTAATAACAGTCCACCTCGAGTGAGAAGAGCCTTGTGTTGACTTTTAGCAATTGGATGAGTAAATATGTAATGCAAACAGTGAGTGCATCCGGTCGACAATCGATCTCCGTATTGTGGCATTTTCCGTAGTAGTTAAATTTAATAAGAATCCACCTCAAGTGAGAAGAGCCTTATGTTGGCTTTTAGCAATAGGATGAGAAAATATGTAATGCCAACAGTGAGTGCATCCGGTCGACAATCGATCTACGTGTTTTGGCATTATCCGTAGAAGTTAAATTTAATAAGAATCCACCTCGAATGAGAAGAGCCTTGTGTTGAATTTTAGCAATAGGATGAGAAAATATGTAATGCAAACAGTGAGTGCATCCGGTCGACAATCGATCTCCGTGTTGTGGCATTTTTCGTAGAAACTTAATTTAATAAGAGTCAACCTCGAGTGAGATAAGCCTTGTGTTTATTTTTAGCAATAGGATGAGTAAATATGTAATGCAAACAGTGAGTGCATCTGGTCGACAATCGATCTCCGTATTGTGGCATTTTCCGTGGAAGTTAAATTTAATAAGAATCCACCTGGAATGAGAAGAGCCTTGTGTTGAATTTTAGCAATAGGATGAGAAAATATGTAATGCAAACAGTAAGTGCATCCGGTCGACAATCGATCTTCGTGTTTTGGCATTTTTTGTAGAAGTTAAGTTTAATAACAATCCACCTCGAGTGAGAAGAGCCTTGTGTTGACTTTTAGCAATAGGATGAGTAAATATGTAATGCAAACAGTCAGTGCATTCGGTCGACAATCGATCTCCGTGTTGTGGCATTTTTCGTAGAAGGTTAATTTAATAACAGTCAACCTCGAGTGAAAAGAGCCTTGTGTTGACTTTTAGCAATAGGATGAGTAAATATGTAATGCATACAGTGAGTGCGTCTGGTCGACAATCGATCTCCGTATTGTGGCATTTTCCGTGGAAGTTAAATTTAATAAGAGTACACCTCGAGTGAGAAGAGCCTTGTGTTGACTTTTAGCAATAGGATGAGTAAATATGCAATGCAAACAGTGAGTGCACCCGTTCGACAATCGATCTCCGTGTTGTGGCATTTTCCGTAGAAGTTAAATTTAATAACAGTCCAAATCGAGGGAGAAGAGCCTTGTGTTGACTTTTATCAATAGGAAGAGTAAATATGTAATGCAAACAGTGAGTGCTTCCGGTCGACAATTGATCTCCGTATTGTGGTATTTTCTGTGGAAGTTATATTTAATAACAGTCCACCTCGAGAGAAAAGAGCATTGTGTTGACTTTTACCAATAGGATGAGGAAATTTGTAATGCAAACAGTGACTACATCCGGTCGACAATCGATCTCCGTGTTGTGGCATTTTTCGTAGAAGGTTAATTTAATAACAGTCAACCTCGAGTGAAAAGAGCCTTGTGTTGACTTTTAGCAATAGGATGAGTAAATATGTAATGAAAACAGTGAGTGCGTCTGGTCGGCAATCGATCTCCGTATTGTGGTATTTTCCTTAGAAGTTAAATTTAATAACAGTTCACCTCGAGTGAGAAGAGCCTTGTGTTGACTTTTAACAATAAGATGAGTAAATATGTAATGCATACCGTGAGAGCATCCGGTCGACAATCGATCTCCGTGTTGTGGCATTTTCCGTAGAAGTTATATTTATTATCTGTCCACCTCGAGTGAGAAGAGCCTTGTGTTGACTTTTAACAATAAGATGAGTAAATATGTAATGCATACCGTGAGAGCATCCGGTCGACAATCGAACTCCGTGTTGTGGCATTTTCCGTAGAAGTTAAATTTAATAACAGTGCACCTCGAGTGAGAAGAGCCTTGTGTTGACTTTTAGCAATAGGATGAGTAAATATGTAATGCAACGGTGAGTGCATTCGGTCGACAATCGATTTCCGTGTAGTGGCATTTTCCGTAGAAGTTAAATTTAATAACAGTCCACCTCGAGTGAGAAGAGCCTTGTGTTGACTTTTTGCAATAGGATGAGTAAAAATGCAATGCATACAGTGAGAGCATCCAGTCGACATGCGATCACCGTGTTATGGCAATTTCCGTAGACGTTAATTTTAATAACAGTCCACCTCGAGTGAGAAGAGCCTTGTGTTGACTTTTAGCAATAGGATGAGTAAATATGCAATGCATACAGTGAGAGCATCCGTTCGACAATCGATCTTCGTGTTGTGGCATTTTCCGTAGAAGTTATATTTAATAACTGTTCACCTCGAGTGAGAAGAGCCTAGTGTTGACTTTTAGCAATAGGATGGGTAAATATGTAATGCAAACAGTGATTGCATCCGGCCGACAATTGATCGCCGTGTTGTTGCATTTTCCGTAGAAGTTAAATTTAATAACAGTCCACCTCGAGTGAGAAGAGCATTGTGTTGACTTTTAGCAATAGGATGAGTAAATATGCAATGCATACAGTGAGAGCATCCGGTCGACAATCGATCTTCGTGTTGTGGCATTTTCCGTAGAAGTTATATTTAATAACTGTTCACCTCGAGTGAGAAGAGCCTTGTGTTGACTTTTAGCAATAGGATGAGTAAATATGTAATGCAAACAGTGAGTGCATCCGGTCGACAATCTATTTCCGTGTTGTGGCATTTTCCGTAGAAGTTAAATTTAATAACAGTCCACCTCGAGTGAGAAGAGCCTAGTGTTGACTTTTAGCAATAGGATGGGTAAATATGTAATGCAAACAGTGATTGCATCCGGCCGACAATTGATCGCCGTGTTGTTGCATTTTCCGTAGAAGTTAAATTTAATAACAGTCCACCTCGAGTGAGAAGAGCATTGTGTTGACTTTTAGCAATAGGAAGAGTAAATATGTTATGCAAACAGTGAGTGCATCCGGTTGAAAATCGATCTCTGTGTTGTGGCATTCTCCGTAGAAGTTAAATTTAATAATAGTCCACCTCGAGTGAGAAGAGCCTTGTGTTGACTTTTAGCAATAGGATGAGTAAATATGTAATGCAAACAGTGAGTGCATCTGGTCGACAATCGAACTCCGTGTTGTGGCATTTTCCGTAGAAGTTAAATTTAATAACAGTGCACCTCGAGTGAGAAGAGCCTTGTGTTGACTTTTAGCAATAGGATGAGTAAATATGCAATGCATACAGTGAGAGCATCCAGTCGACATGCGATCACCGTGTTGTGGCATTTTCCGTAGAAGTTAAATTTAATAACAGTCCACCTCGAGTGAGAAGAGCATTGTGTTGACTTTTAGCAATAGGAAGAGTAAATATGTTATGCAAACAGTGAGTGCATCCGGTCGACAATCGATCTCTGTGTTGTGGCATTTTCCGTAGAAGTTAAATTTAATAATAGTCCACCTCGAGTGAGAAGAGCCTTGTGTTGACTTTTAGCAATAGGATGAGTAAATATGTAATGCAAACAGTGAGTGCATCTGGTCGACAATCAATCTCCGTGTTGTGGCATTTTCCGTAGAAGTTAAATTTAATAACAGTGCACCTCGAGTGTGAAGAGCCTTGTGTTGACTTTTAGCAATAGGATGAGTAAATATGTAATGCAACGGTGAGTGCATCCCGGTCGACAATCGATTTCCGTGTAGTGGCATTTTCCGTAGAAGTTAAATTTAATAACAGTCCACCTCGAGTGAGAAGAGCCTTGTGTTCACTTTTAGCAATAGGATGAGTAAATATGCAATGCATACAGTGAGAGCATCCAGTCGACATGCGATCACCGTGTTGTGGCATTTTCCGTAGAAGTTAAATTTAATAACAGTCCACCTCGAGTGAGAAGAGCCTTGTGTTGACTTTTAGCAATAGGATGAGTAAATATGTAATGCAAACAGTGAGTGCATCCGGTCGACAATCGATCTCCGTGTTGTGGCATTTTCCGTAGAAGTTAAATGTATTAACAATCCACCTCGAGTGAGAAGAGCCTTGTGTTGACTTTTAGCAATAGGATGAGTAAATATGTAATGCAAACATTGAGTGCATCCGGTCTACAATCGATCTCCGTTTTGTGGCATTTTCCGTAAATGTTAAATTTAATAACAGTCCACCTCGAGTGAGAAGAGCCTTGTGTTGACTCTTAGCAATAAGATGAGTAAATATGTAATGCAAACAGTGAGTGCATACGGTCGACAATTAATCTCCCTGTTGCGGCATTTTCCGTAGAAGTTAAATTTAATAACAGTCCACCTCGAGTGAAAAGAGCGTTTTGTTGACTTTTAGCAATAGGATGAGTAAATATGTAATGCAAACAGTGAGTGCATCCGGTCGACAATCGATCTCCGTATTTTGGCATTTTCCGTAGAAGTTAAATTTAATAACAGTCCACCTCGAGTGAGAAGAGCCTTGTGTTGACTTTTAGCAATAGGATGAGTAAATATGTAATGCAAACAGTGAGTGCATCCGGTCGACAATCGATCTCCGTTTTGTGGCATTTTCCGTAGAAGTTAAATGTATTAACAATCCACCTCGAGTGAGAAGAGCCTTGTGTTGACCTTTAGCAATAGGACGAGTAAATATGTAATGCAAACAGTGAGTGCATCCGGTCGACAATCGATCTCCGTGTTGTTGCATTTTTCGTAGAAATTAAATTTAATAACAATCTACCTCGAGTGAGAAGAGCCTTGTGTTGACTTTTAGCAATAGGGTGAGCAAATATATAATGCAAACGGTGAGTTCATCCGGTCGACAATCGAACTCCGTGTTGTGGCATTTTCCGTAGAAGTTAAATTTAATAACAGTCCACCTCGAGTGAGAAGAGCCTTGTGTTGACTTTTAGCAATTGGATGAGTAAATATGTAATGCCAACAGTGAGTGCATCCGGTCGACAATCGATCTACGTGTTTTGGCATTATCCGTAGAAGTTAAATTTAATAAGAATCCACCTCGAATGAGAAGAGCCTTGTGTTGAATTTTAGCAATAGGATGAGAAAATATGTAATGCAAACAGTGAGTGCATCCGGTCGACAATCGATCTCCGTGTTGTGGCATTTTTCGTAGAAACTTAATTTAATAAGAGTCAACCTCGAGTGAGATTAGCCTTGTGTTTATTTTTAGCAATAGGATGAGTAAATATGTAATGCAAACAGTGAGTGCATCTGGTCGACAATCGATCTCCGTATTGTGGCATTTTCCGTGGAAGTTAAATTTAATAAGAATCCACCTGGAATGAGAAGAGCCTTGTGTTGAATTTTAGCAATAGGATGAGAAAATATGTAATGCAAACAGTAAGTGCATCCGGTCGACAATCGATCTTCGTGTTTTGGCATTTTTTGTAGAAGTTAAGTTTAATAACAATCCACCTCGAGTGAGAAGAGCCTTGTGTTGACTTTTAGCAATAGGATGAGTAAATATGTAATGCAAACAGTCAGTGCATTCGGTCGACAATCGATCTCCGTGTTGTGGCATTTTTCGTAGAAGGTTAATTTAATAACAGTCAACCTCGAGTGAAAAGAGCCTTGTGTTGACTTTTAGCAATAGGATGAGTAAATATGTAATGCATACAGTGAGTGCGTCTGGTCGACAATCGATCTCCGTATTGTGGCATTTTCCGTGGAAGTTAAATTTAATAAGAGTACACCTCGAGTGAGAAGAGCCTTGTGTTGACTTTTAGCAATAGGATGAGTAAATATGCAATGCAAACAGTGAGTGCACCCGTTCGACAATCGATCTCCGTGTTGTGGCATTTTCCGTAGAAGTTAAATTTAATAACAGTCCAAATCGAGGGAGAAGAGCCTTGTGTTGACTTTTATCAATAGGAAGAGTAAATATGTAATGCAAACAGTGAGTGCTTCCGGTCGACAATTGATCTCCGTATTGTGGTATTTTCCGTGGAAGTTATATTTAATAACAGTCCACCTCGAGAGAAAAGAGCATTGTGTTGACTTTTACCAATAGGATGAGGAAATTTGTAATGCAAACAGTGACTACATCCGGTCGACAATCGATCTCCGTGTTGTGGCATTTTTCGTAGAAGGTTAATTTAATAACAGTCAACCTCGAGTGAAAAGAGCCTTGTGTTGACTTTTAGCAATAGGATGAGTAAATATGTAATGAAAACAGTGAGTGCGTCTGGTCGGCAATCGATCTCCGTATTGTGGTATTTTCCTTAGAAGTTAAATTTAATAACAGTTCACCTCGAGTGAGAAGAGCCTTGTGTTGACTTTTAACAATAAGATGAGTAAATATGTAATGCATACCGTGAGAGCATCCGGTCGACAATCGATCTCCGTGTTGTGGCATTTTCCGTAGAAGTTATATTTATTATCTGTCCACCTCGAGTGAGAAGAGCCTTGTGTTGACTTTTAGCAATAGGATGAGTAAATATGTAATGCAAACAGTGAGTGCATCTGGTCGACAATCGAACTCCGTGTTGTGGCATTTTCCGTAGAAGTTAAATTTAATAACAGTGCACCTCGAGTGAGAAGAGCCTTGTGTTGACTTTTAGCAATAGGATGAGTAAATATGTAATGCAACGGTGAGTGCATTCGGTCGACAATCGATTTCCGTGTAGTGGCATTTTCCGTAGAAGTTAAATTTAATAACAGTCCACCTCGAGTGAGAAGAGCCTTGTGTTGACTTTTTGCAATAGGATGAGTAAAAATGCAATGCATACAGTGAGAGCATCCAGTCGACATGCGATCACCGTGTTATGGCAATTTCCGTAGACGTTAATTTTAATAACAGTACACCTCGAGTGAGAAGAGCCTTGTGTTGACTTTTAGCAATAGGATGAGTAAATATGCAATGCATACAGTGAGAGCATCCGTTCGACAATCGATCTTCGTGTTGTGGCATTTTCCGTAGAAGTTATATTTAATAACTGTTCACCTCGAGTGAGAAGAGCCTAGTGTTGACTTTTAGCAATAGGATGGGTAAATATGTATTGCAAACAGTGATTGCATCCGGCCGACAATTGATCGCCGTGTTGTTGCATTTTCCGTAGAAGTTAAATTTAATAACAGTCCACCTCGAGTGAGAAGAGCATTGTGTTGACTTTTAGCAATAGGATGAGTAAATATGCAATGCATACAGTGAGAGCATCCGGTCGACAATCGATCTTCGTGTTGTGGCATTTTCCGTAGAAGTTATATTTAATAACTGTTCACCTCGAGTGAGAAGAGCCTTGTGTTGACTTTTAGCAATAGGATGAGTAAATATGTAATGCAAACAGTGAGTGCATCCGGTCGACAATCTATTTCCGTGTTGTGGCATTTTCCGTAGAAGTTAAATTTAATAACAGTCCACCTCGAGTGAGAAGAGCCTAGTGTTGACTTTTAGCAATAGGATGGGTAAATATGTAATGCAAACAGTGATTGCATCCGGCCGACAATTGATCGCCGTGTTGTTGCATTTTCCGTAGAAGTTAAATTTAATAACAGTCCACCTCGAGTGAGAAGAGCATTGTGTTGACTTTTAGCAATAGGAAGAGTAAATATGTTATGCAAACAGTGAGTGAATCCTGTTGAAAATCGATCTCTGTGTTGTGGCATTCTCCGTAGAAGTTAAATTTAATAATAGTCCACCTCGAGTGAGAAGAGCCTTGTGTTAACTTTTAGCAATAGGATGAGTAAATATGTAATGCAAACAGTGAGTGCATCTGGTCGACAATCGAACTCCGTGTTGTGGCATTTTCCGTAGAAGTTAAATTTAATAACAGTGCACCTCGAGTGAGAAGAGCCTTGTGTTGACTTTTAGCAATAGGATGAGTAAATATGTAATGCAACGGTGAGTGCATTCGGTCGACAATCGATTTCCGTGTAGTGGCATTTTCCGTAGAAGTTAAATTTAATAACAGTCCACCTCGAGTGAGAAGAGCCTTGTGTTGACTTTTAGCAATAGGATGAGTAAATATGCAATGCATACAGTGAGAGCATCCAGTCGACATGCGATCACCGTGTTGTGGCATTTTCCGTAGAAGTTAAATTTAATAACAGTCCACCTCGAGTGAGAAGAGAATTGTGTTGACTTTTAGCAATAGGAAGAGTAAATATGTTATGCAAACAGTGAGTGCATCCGGTCGACAATCGATCTCTGTGTTGTGGCATTTTCCGTAGAAGTTAAATTTAATAATAGTCCACCTCGAGTGAGAAGAGCCTTGTGTTGACTTTTAGCAATAGGATGAGTAAATATGTAATGCAAACAGTGAGTGCATCTGGTCGACAATCAATCTCCGTGTTGTGGCATTTTCCGTAGAAGTTAAATTTAATAACAGTGCACCTCGAGTGTGAAGAGCCTTGTGTTGACTATTAGCAATAGGATGAGTAAATATGTAATGCAACGGTGAGTGCATCCCGGTCGACAATCGATTTCCGTGTAGTGGCATTTTCCGTAGAAGGTAAATTTTATAATAGTCCACCTCGAGTGAGAAGAGCCTTGTGTTGACTTTTAGCAATAGGATGAGTAAATATGTAATGCAAACAGTGAGTGCATCTGGTCGACAATCGATCTCCGTGTTGTGGCATTTTCCGTAGAAGTTAAATTTAATAACAGTGCACCTCGAGTGAGAAGAGCCTTGTGTTGACTTTTAGCAATAGGAAGAGTAAATATGTAATGCAACGGTGAGTGCATCCGGTCGACAATCGATTTCCGTGTAGTGGCATTTTCCGTAGAAGTTAAATTTAATAACAGTCCACCTCGAGTGAGAAGAGCCTTGTGTTGACTTTTAGCAATAGGATGAGTAAATATGTAATGCAAACAGTGAGTGCATCTGGTCGACAATCGATCTCCGTGTTGTGGCATTTTCCGTAGAAGTTAAATTTAATAACAGTCCACCTCGAGTGAGAAGAGCCTTGTGTTGACTTTTAACAATAAGATGAGTAAATATGTAATGCATACCGTGAGAGCATCCGGTCGACAATCGATCTCCGTGTTGTGGCATTTTCCGTAGAAGTTATATTTAATAACTGTCCACCTCGAGTGAGAAGAGCCTTGTGTTGACTTTTAGCAATAGGATGAGTAAATATGCAATGCATACAGTGAGGGCATCCGGTCGACATGCGATCTCCGTGTTATGGCATTTTCCGTAGACGTTAAGTTTAATAACAGTCCACCACGAGTGAGAAGAGCCTTGTGTTGACTTTTAGCAATAGGATGAGTAAATATGTAATGCAAACAGTGAGTGCATCCGGTCGACAATCGATTTCCGTGTTGTGGCATTTTCCGTAGAAGTTAAATTTTTTAACAGTCCATCCCGAGTGAGAAGAGCCTAGCGTTGACATTTAGCAATAGGATGGGTAAATATGTATTGCAAACATGTGATTGGATCCGGCCGACAATTGATCGGCGTGTTGTGGCATTTTCCATAGAAGTTGAATTTAATAACAGTCCACCTCGAGTGAGACAAGTGTTGTTTTGACGTTTAGCAATAGGATGAGTAAATATGTAATGCAAACAGTGAGTGCATCTGGTCGACAGCCGATCTCCGTGTTTTGGCATTTTCCGTAGAAGTTATATTTAATAACTGTCCACCTCGAATGAGACGAGCTTGTTTTGACTTTTTGCAATAGGATGAGTAAAAATGCAAAGCATACAGTGAGAGCATCCAGTCGACATGCGATCACCATGTTATGGCAATTTCCGTAGACGTTAAATTTAATAACTGTCCACCTCGAGTGAGAAGAGCCTTGTGTTGACTTTTAGCAATAGGATGAGTAAATATGTAATGCAAACTGTGAGTGCATCCGGTCGACAATCGATCTCTGTGTTGTGGCATTATCCGTAGAAGTTAAATTTAATAATAGTCCACCTCGAGTGAGAAGAGCCTTGTGTTGACTTTTAGCAATAGGATGAGTAAATATGTAATGCAAACAGTGAGTGCATCTGGTCAACAATCGATTTCCGTGTAGTGGCATTTTCCATAGAAGTTAAATTTAATAACAGTCCACCTCGAGTGAGAAGAGGCTTGTGTTGACTTTTAGCAATAGGATGAGTAAATATGTAATGCAAACAGTGAGTGCATCCGGTCGACAATTGATCTCCGTGTTGTGGCATTTTCCGTAGAAGGTAAATTTAATAACAGTCAACCTCGAGTGAGACGAGCCTTGTGTTGACTTTTAGCAATAGGAAGAGTAAATATGTAATGCAAACAGTGAGTGCATCCGGTCGACAATCGATCTCTGTGTTGTGGCATTTTCCGTAGAAGTTAAATTTAATAACAGTCCACCTCGAGTGAGAAGAGCCTAGTGTTGACCTTTAGCAATAGGATGGGTAAATATGTAACGCAAACAGTGATTGCAACCGGCCGGCAATTGATCTGCGTGTTGTGGCATTTTCCGTAGAAGTTGAATTTAATAATAGTCCACCTCGAGTGAGAAGAGCCTTGTGTTGACTTTTAGCAATAGGATGAGTAAATATGCAATGCATACAGTGAGAGCATCCGGTCGACAATCGATCTTCGTGTTGTGGCATTTTCCGTAGAAGTTATATTTAATAACTGTTCACCTCGAGTGAGAAGAGCCTTGTGTTGACTTTTAGCAATAGGTTGAGTAAATATGCAATGCATACAGTGAGTGCATCCGGTCGACATGCGATCTCCGTGCTATGGCATTTTCCGTAGACGTTAAATTTAATTACAGTCCACCTCTAGTGAGATGAGCCTTGTGTTGACTTTTAGCAATAGGATGAGTAAATATGTAATACAAACAGTGACTGCATCCGGTCGACAATCGATTTCCGTGTTGTGGCATTTTCCGTAGAAGTTAAATTTAATAACAGTCCACCTCGAGTGAGACGAGCCTTGTGTTGACTTTTAGCAATAGGATGGGGAAATATGTAATGCAAACAGTGATTGCATCCGGCCGACAATTGATCGCCGTGTTGTTGCATGTCGACAATCGATCTCTGTGTTGTGGCATTTTCCGTAGAAGATAAATTTAATAATAGTCCACCTCGAGTGAGAAGAGCCTTGTGTTGACTTTTAGCAATAGGATGAGTAAATTGGTAATGCAAACAGTGAGTGCATCTGGTCGACAATCGATCTCCGTGTTGTGGCATTTTCCGTAAAAGTTAAATTTAATAACAGTGCACCTCGAGTGAGAAGAGCCTTGTGTTGACTTTTAGCAATAGGATGAGTAAATATGCAATGCATACAGTGAGAGCATCCAGTCGACATGCGATCACCGTGTTGTAGCAATTTCCGTAGAAGTTAAATTTAATAACAGTCCACCTCGAGTGAGAAGAGCCTTGTGTTGACTTTTAACAATAGGATGAGTAAATATGTAATGCAAAGAGTGAGTGCATCTGGTCGACAATCGATCTCCGTGTTGTAGCATTTTCCGTAGAAGTTAAATTTAATAACAGTCCACCTCAAGTGAGATGAGCCTTGTTTTGACTTTTAGCAATAAGATGAGTTAATATGGTATGCAAACAGTGAGTGCATCTGGTCGACAATCGATCTCCGTGTTGTAGTATTTTCCGTAGAACTTAAATTTAAGAACAGTCCACCTCGAGTGAGAAGAGCCGTGTGATGACTTTTAGCAATAGGATGAGTAAATATGTAATGCAAAGAGTAAGTGCATCCGGTCGACAATTGATCGCCGTGTTGTGGCATTTTCCGTAGAAGTTAAATTTAATAACAATCAAACTCTAGTGAGAAGAGCCTTGTGTTGACTTTTAGCAATAGGATGAGGAAATATGCAATGCATAGAGTGAGTGCATCCGGTCGACAATCGATCTCCGTGTTGTGGCATTTTCCGTAGAAGTTAAATTTATTAACATTCCATCTCGAGTGAGAAGAGCCTTGTGTTGACTTTTAGCAATAGGATGAGTAAATATGTAATGCAAACAGTGAGTGCATCCAGTCGACAATCGATCTCCGTGTTGTGGCATTTTCCGTGGAAGTTAAATTTAATAATAGCCCACCTCGAGTGAGAAGAGACTTGTTTTGACTTTTAGCAATAAGATGGGTAAATATGTAATGCAAACAGTGAGTGCATCTGGTCGACAATCGATCTCCGTGTTGTGGCATTTTCCGTAGAAGTTAAATTTAATAACAGTTCACCTCGAGTGAGAAGAGCCTTGTGTTGACTTATAGCAATAAGATGAGTAAATATGTAATGCAAACAGTGAGTGCATCTGGTCGACAATCGATCTCCGTGTTGTGGCATTTTCCGTAGAAGTTAAATTTAATAAGAGTCCACCTCGAGTGAGAAGAGCTTTGTTTTGACTTTTAGCAATAAGATGAGTAAATATGTAATGAAAACAGTGAGTGCATCTGGTCGACAATCGATCTCCGTGTTGTGGCATTTTCCGTAGAAGTTAAATTTAATTACAGTCCACCTCGAGTGAGAAGAGCCTTGTGTTGACTTTTAGCAATGGGATGAGTAAATATGTAATGCAAACAATGAGTGCATCCGGTCGACAATCGATCTCCGTGTTGTGGCATTTTCCGTAGAAGTTAAATTTATTAACATTCCATCTCGAGTGAGAAGAGCCTTGTGTTGACTTTTAGCAATAGGATGAGTAAATATGTAATGCAAACAGTGAGTGCATCCAGTCGACAATCGATCTCCGTGTTGTGGCATTTTCCGTGGAAGGTAAATTTAATAATAGCCCACCTCGATTGAGAAGAGCTTTGTGTTGACTTTTAGCAATAGGATGAGTAAATATGTAATGCATACAGTGAATGCATCCGGTCGACAATCGATCTCCGTGTTGTGGCATTTTCCGTAGAAGTTAATTTTAATAACAGTCAAACTCAAGTGAGAAGAGCCTTGTGTTGACTTTTAGCAATAGGATGAGTAAATATGTAATGCAAACTGTGAGTGCATCCCGTCGACAATCGATCTCCGTGTTGTGGCATTTTCCGTAGAAGTTAAATTTAATAACAGTCCACCTCAAGTATGAAGAGCCTTGTGTTGACTTTTAGCAATAGGATGAGTAAATATGTAATGCAAACAGTGAGTGCATCCAGTTGACAATCGATCTCCGTGTTGTGGCATTTTCCGTAGAAGTTAAATTTAAGAAGAATCCACCTCGAGTGAGAAGAGCCTTATGTTGACTTTTAGCAATAGGATGAGTAAATATGTAATGCAAACTGTGAGTGCATCCAGTCGACATTCGATCTCCGTGTTGTGGCATTTTCCGTAGAAGTTAAATTTAATAACAGTCCACCTCAAATGAGAAGAGCCTTGTGTTGACGTTTAGCAATAGGATGAGTAAATGTGTACTGCAAACAGTGAGTGCATCCGGTCGTCAATTGATCTCCGTGTTGTGGCATTTTCCGTAATAGTTAAATTTATGAACAGTCCACCTCGAGTGAGAAGAGCCTTGTGTTAACTTTTAGCAATAGGATGAGTAAATATGTAATACAAACCGTGAGTGCATCTAGTCAACATTCGATCTCCGTGTTGTGGCATTTTCCGTAGAAGTTAAATTTAATAACAGTCCACCTCGAGTGAGAAGAGCCTTGTGTTGACTTTTAGCAATAGGATGAGTAAATATGCAATGCATACAGTGAGAGCATCCAGTCGACATGCGATCACCGTGTTGTGGCATTTTCCGTAGAAGTTAAATTTATTAATAGTCCACCTCGAATGAGAAGAGCCTTGTGTTGACTTTTAGCAATAGGATGAGTAAATATGTAATGCAAACAGTGAGTGCATCTGGTCGACAATCGATCTCCGTGTTGTGGCATTTTCCGTAGAAGTTAAATTTAATAACAGTCCACCTCGAGTGAGAAGAGCCTTGTGTTGACTTTTAACAATAAGATGAGTAAATATGTATACATACCGTGAGATCATCCGGTCGACAATCGATCTCCGTGTTGTGGCATTTTCCGTAGAAGTTATATTTAATAACTATCCACCTCGAGTGAGAAGAGCCTTGTGTTGACTTTTAGCAATAGGATGAGTAAATATGCAATGCATACAGTGAGGGCATCCGGTCGACATGCGATCTCCGTGTTATGGCATTTTCCGTAGACGTTAAGTTTAATAACAGTTCACCTCGAGTGAGAAGAGCCTTGTGTTGACTTTTAGCAATAGGATGAGTAAATATGTAATGCAAACATTGAGTGCATCCGGTCGACAATCGATTTCCGTGTTATGGGATTTTCCGTAGAAGTTAAATTTTTTAACAGTCCATCTCGAGTGAGAAGAGCCTAGCGTTGACATTTAGCAATAGGATGGGTAAATATGTAATGCAAACAGTGATTGGATCCGGACGACAATTGATCGGCGTGTTGTGGCATTTTCCGTAGAAGTTGTATTTAATAACAGTCCACCTCGAGTGAGAAAAGCCTTGTGTTGACGTTTAGCAATAGGAGGAGTAAATATGTAATGCAAACAGTGAGGGCATCCGGTCGACAATCGATCTCCGTGTTGTGGCATTTTCCGTCGAAGTTATTTTTAATAACTGTCCACCTCGAGTGAGAAGAGCTTTGTGTTGACTTTTAGCAGTAGGATGAGTACATATGTAATGCAAACAGTGAGTGCATCTGGTCGACAGCGGATCTCCGTGTTCTGGCATTTTCCGTAGAAGTTATATTTAATAACTGTCCACCTCGAATGAGAAGAGCCTTGTGTTGACTTTTTGCAATAGGATGAGTAAAAATGCAATGCATACAGTGAGAGCATCCAGTCGACATGCGATCACCATGTTATGGCAATTTCCGTAGACGTTAAATTTAATAACAGTCCACCTCGAGTGAGAAAAGGCTTGTGTTGACTTTTAGCAATAGGAAGAGTAAATTTGTAATGCAAACAGTGAGTGCATCCGGTCGACAATCGATCTCTGTGTTGTGGCATTTTCCGTAGAAGTTAAATTTAATAATAGTCCACCTCGAGTGAGAAGAGCCTTGTGTTGACTTTTAGCAATAGGATGAGTAAATATGTAATGCAAACAGTGAGTGCATCTGGTCGACAATCGATTTCCGTGTAGTGGCATTTTCTATAGAAGTTAAATTTAATAACAGTCCACCTCGAGTGAGAAGAGGCTTGTGTTGACTTTTAGCAATAGGATGAGTAAATATGTAATGCAAACAGTGAGTGCATCCGGTCGACAATTGATCTCCGTGTTGTGGCATTTTCCGTAGAAGGTAAATATAATAACAGTCAACCTCGAGTGAGACGAGCCTTGTGTTGACTTTTAGCAATAGGAAGAGTAAATATGTAATGCAAACAGTGAGTGCATCCGGTCGACAATCGATCTCTGTGTTGTGGCATTTTCCGTAGAAGTTAAATTTAATAACAGTCCACCTCGAGTGAGAAGAGCCTAGTGTTGACTTTTAGCAATAGGATGGGTAAATATGTAATGCAAACAGTGATTGCATCCGGCCGGCACTTGATCGGCGTGTTGTGGCATTTTCCGTAGAAGTTGAATTTAATAACATTCCACCTCGAGTGAGAAGAGCCTTGTGTCGACTTTTAGCAATAGGATGAGTAAATATGCAATGCATACAGTGAGAGCATCCGGCCGACAATCGATCTTCGTGTTGTGGCATTTTCCGTAGAAGTTATATTTAATAACTGTTCACCTCGAGTGAGAAGAGCCTTGTGTTGACTTTTAGCAATAGGATGAGTAAATATGCAATGCATACAGTGAGTGCATCCGGTCGACATGCGATCTCTGTGTTATGCCATTTTCCGTAGACGTTAAATTTATTAACAGTCCACCTCTAGTGAGATGAGTCTTGTGTTGACTTTTAGCAATAGGATGAGTAAATATGTAATGCAAACAGTGAGTGCATCCGGTCGACAATCGATTTCCGTGTTGTGGCATTTCCCGTAGAAGTTAAATTTAATAACAGTCCACCTCGAGTGAGAAGAGCCTAGAGTTGACTTTTAGCAATAGGATGGGTAAATATGTAATGCAAACAGTGATTGCATCCGGCCGACAATTGATCGCCGTGTTGTTGCATTTTCCGTAGAAGTTAAATTTAATAACAGTCCACCTCGAGTGAGAAGAGCATTGTGTTGACTTTTAGCAATAGGAAGAGTAAATATGTTATGCAAACAGTGAGTGCATCCGGTCGACAATCGATCTCTGTGTTGTGGCATTTTGCGTAGAAGTTAAATTTAATAATAGTCCAACTCGAGTGAGAAGAGCCTTGTGTTGACTTTTAGCAATAGGATGAGTAAATATGTAATGCAAACAGTGAGTGCATCTGGTCGACAATCGATTTCCGTGTAGTGGCATTTTCTATAGAAGTTAAATTTAATAACAGTCCACCTCGAGTGAGAAGAGGCTTGTGTTGACTTTTAGCAATAGGATGAGTAAATATGTAATGCAAACAGTGAGTGCATCCGGTCGACAATCGATCTCTGTGTTGTGGCATTTTCCGTAGAAGTTAAATTTAATAACAGTCCACCTCGAGTGAGAAGAGCCTAGTGTTGACTTTTAGCAATAGGATGGGTAAATATGTAATGCAAACAGTGATTACATCCGGCCGGCAATTGATCGGCGTGTTGTGGCATTTTCCGTAGAAGTTGAATTTAATAACATTCCACCTCGAGTGAAAAGAGCCTTGTGTTGACTTTTAGCAATAGGATGAGTAAATATGCAATGCATACAGTGAGAGCATCCGGCCGACAATCGATCTTCGTGTTGTGGCATTTTCCGTAGAAGTTATATTTAATAACTGTTCACCTCGAGTGAGAAGGGCCTAGAGTTGACTTTTAGCAATAGGATGGGTAAATATGTAATGCAAACAGTGATTGCATCCGGCCGACAATTGATCGCCGTGTTGTTGCATTTTCCGTAGAAGTTAAATTTAATAACAGTCCACCTCGAGTGAGAAGAGCATTGTGTTGACTTTTAGCAATAGGAAGAGTAAATATGTTATGCAAACAGTGAGTGCATCCGGTCGACAATCGATCTCTGTGTTGTGGCATTTTGCGTAGAAGTTTAATTTAATAATAGTCCAACTCGAGTGAGAAGAGCCTTGTGTTGACTTTTAGCAATAGGAAGAGTAAATATGTTATGCAAACAGTGAGTGCATCCGGTCGACAATCGATCTCTGTGTTGTGGCATTTTCCGTAGAAGTTAAATTTAATAATAGTCCAACTCGAGTGAGAAGAGCCTTGTGTTGACTTTTAGCAATAGGATGAGTAAATATGCAATGCATACAGTGAGTGCATCCGGTTGACATGCGAACTCCGTGTTATGGCATTTTCCGTAGACGTTAAATTTAATAACAGTCCACCTCTAGTGAGATGAGCCTTGTGTTGACTTTTAGCAATAGGATGAGTATATATGTAATGCAAACGGTGAGTGCATCCGGTCGACAATCGATTTCCGTGTAGTGGCATTTTCCGTAGAAGTTAAATTTAATAACAGTCCACCTCGAGTGAGAAGAGCCTTGTGTTGACTTTTAGCAATAGGATGTGTAAATATGCAATGAATACAGTGAGAGTATCCAGTCGACAATTGATCTCCGTGTTGTGGCATTTTCCGAAGAATGTTAAATTTAATAATAGTAAACCTCGAGTGAGAAGAGCCTTTTGATGACTTTTTGCAATAGGATGAGTAAATATGTAATGCAAACAGAGAGTTCATCCGGTCGACCATCGGTCGCCGTGTTGTGGCATTTTCCGAAGAATGTTAAATTTAATAATAGTAAACCTCGAGTGAGAAGAGCCTTTTGATGACTTTTAGCAATAGGATGAGTAAATATGTAATGCAAACAGTGAGTGCATCCGGTCGATAATCGATCTCCGTGTTGTGACATTTTCCGTGGAAGTTAAATTTAATAATAGCCCACCTCGATTGAGAAGAGCTTTGTGTTGACTTTTAGCAATAGGATGAGTAAATATGTAATGCATACAGTGAGTGCATCCGGTCGACAATCGATCTCCGTGTTGTGGCATTTTCCGTAGAAGTTAAATTTATTAACATTCCATCTCGAGTGAGAAGAGCCTTGTGTTGACTTTTAGCAATAGGATGAATAAATATGTAATGCAAACAGTGAGTGCATCCGGTCGATAATCGATCTCCGTGTTGTGACATTTTCCGTGGAAGTTAAATTTAATAATAGCCCACCTCGATTGAGAAGAGCTTTGTGTTGACTTTTAGCAATAGGATGAGTAAATATGTAATGCATACAGTGAGTGCATCCGGTCAACAAACGATCTCCGTGTTGTGGCATTTTCCGTAGAAGTTAAATTTAATAACAGTCCACCTCGAGTGAGAAGAGCCTTGTGTTGACTTTTAGCAATAGACTGAGTAAATATGTAATGCAAACAGTGAGTGCATCCGGTCGACAATCGATCTCCGTGTTGTGCCCTTTTTCGTAGAAGTTAAATTTAATAACAGTCCACCTCGAGTCAGAAGAGCCTTGTTTTGACTTTTAGCAATAAGATGAGTAAATATGTAATGCAAACAGTGAGTGCATCTGGTCGACAATCGATCTCCGTGTTGTGGCATTTTCCGTAGAAGTTAAACTTAATAACAGTTCACCTCGAGTGAGAAGAGCCTTGTGTTGACTTATAGCAATAAGATGAGTAAATATGTAATGCAAACAGTGAGTGCATCTGGTCGACAATCGATCTCCGTGTTGTGGCATTTTCCGTAGAAGTTAAATTTAATAAGAGTCCACCTCGAGTGAGAAGCGCCTTGTTTTGACTTTTAGCAATAAGATGAGTAAATATGTAATGAAAACAGTGAGTGCATCTGGTCGACAATCGATCTCCTTGTTGTGGCATTTTCCATAGAGGTTAAATTTAATAACAGTCCACCTCGAGTGAGATGAGCCTTGTGTTGGCTTTTAGCAATGCGATGAGTAAATATGTAATGCAAACAGTGAGTGCATCCGGTCGACAATCGATCTCCGTGTTGTGGCATTTTCCGTAGAAGTTAAATTTATTAACATTCCATCTCGAGTGAGAAGAGCCTTGTGTTGACTTTTAGCAATAGGATGAGTAAATATGTAATGCAAACAGTGAGTGCATCCAGTCGACAATCGATCTCCGTGTTGTGGCATTTTCCGTGGATGTTAAATTTAATAATAGCCCACCTCGATTGAGAAGAGCTTTGTGTTGACTTTTAGCAATAGGATGAGTAAATATGTAAAGCAATCATTGAGTGCATCCGGTCAACAATCGATCTCCGTGTTGTGACATTTTCCGTAGAAGTTAAATTTAATAACAGTCCACGTCGAGTGAGAAGAGCCTTGTGTTGACTTTTAGCAATAGAATGAGTAAATATGTAATGCAAACAGTGAGTGCATCCGGTCGATAATCGATCTCCATGTTGTGCATTTTTTCGTAGGAGTTAAATTTAATAACAGTCCACCTCGAGTGAGAAGAGCCTTGTTTTGACTTTTAGCAATAAGATGAGTAAATATGTAATGCAAACAGTGAGTGCATCTGGTCGACAATCGATCTCCGTGTTGTGGCATTTTCCGTAGAAGTTAAATTTAATAACAGTTCACCTCGAGTGAGAAGAGCCTTGTGTTGACTTATAGCAATAAGATGAGTAAATATGTAATGCAAACAGTGAGTGCATCTGGTCGACAATCGATCTTCGTGTTGTGGCATTTTCCGTAGAAGTTAAATTTAATAAGAGTCCACCTCGAGTGAGAAGAGCCTTGTTTTGACTTTTAGCAATAAGATGAGTAAATATGTAATGAAAACAGTGAGTGCATCTGGTCGACAATCGATCTCCGTGTTGTGGCATTTTCCGTAGAAGTTAAATTTAATAACAGTCAACCTCGAGTGAGAAGAGCCTTGTGTTGACTTTTAGCAATGGGATGAGTAAATATGTAATGCAAACAGTGAGTGCATCCGGTCGAAAATCGATCTCCGTGTTGTGGCATTGTCCGTAGAAGTTAAATTTAATAACAGTTCACCTCGAGTGAGAAGAGCCTTGGGTTGATTTTTAGCAATAGGATTAGTAAATATGTAAAGCAAACAGTAAGTGCATCCGGTCGACACTAGATCTCCGTGTTGTGGCATTTTCCGTAGAACTTAAATTAAATAAGAGTCCACCTCGAGTGAGAAGAGCCTTGGGTTGACTTTTAGCAATAGGATGAGTAAATATGTAATGCAAACAGTGAGTGCATCCGGTCGACAATCGATCTCCGTGTTGTGGCATTTTCCGTAGAAGTTAAAATTAGAAACAGTCCACCTCGATTGAGAAGAGCCTTGTGTTGACTTTTAGCAATAGGATGAGTAAATATGTAATGCAAACAGTGAGTGCATCCGGTCGACAATCGATCTCCGTGTTGTGGCATTTTCCGTAGAAGTTAAATTTAATAACAGTCCACCTCGAGTGAGAAGAACCTTGTGTTGGCTTTTTACAGTAGGATTAGTAAATATGTAATGCAAACAGTGAGTGCATCCGGTCGACAATCGATCTCCTTGTTGTGGAATTTTCCGTAGAAGTAAATTTAATAAGAGAACCTTATTCCATCAACTGCAGCGAAATATTTTGCAAATAAATAAACAGTAAATAGTGTCTAAAATAGGGAAAATATAAATTCATAAATATTTTTAAATAATTTTAATAGGTTTAAATAATATATAAGGTCATTAATTGACAAAGTTAGTTAAAAGAAGATTAGTATACCTTTAGCTCTTAAACGAATAATAATTAATACTAAAACTATATATATAAAGAACATAAGTCAAAATACAAATACAAGAATTATAATTGAATCTACAATTCAAAGCTTTTCGTTGGCTAACAGTACCAACATCATCAGGAATAATAAACAATTAAAATTAACATATGTTGCAAATTAGATCAAATAAATAGCTATGCCAAGTCAATTACAATGTTGTTAAACATTTTTTTATTTTTCTGCCCTAACATTACAAACACTGAATATATTATCAAATTTAGATTTTACTTGTATTTGTTCATTTATCAACTCATTATTATTATTATTATATTTATGTATTTATTTATTAATTTTTTTGTATTTAAATAAATAGCTATGCCAAATCAATTACAGTGTTAATAATAATAATATCAATAATAATAAGTTGATAAATGAACAAATACAAGTAAAATCAAAATTTTATAATATATTCAGCGGTTGTAATGTTAGGACAGCAAAATAAAAAAAAAAGTTTTTAACAACTTTGTAATTGATATAGCATAGCTATTTATTTGATCTAATTTGCACATATGTTAGCTTTAATTGTTTAATGTTCCTGATGATGTTGGTACTGTTAGCCAACGAAAGGCTTTGAATTGTAAATTCAATTATGATTCTTGTATTTGTATTTTGACTTATGTTCTTTATTAATACACAAGAATACATATTGCGATATATATATATATATATATATATATATATATATATATATACACATTAAAAATATTTCATAAACAAGAATACTTTTATTAATATATTATTTAAAGCTTCTCGCTGATAAAATAGTACCATCATCTTCCGGAAAAATAGTTATGTAACAAAATACTTTTACAAAAATTAAATAATATGTACTACAAACAACCATATGTTTATAGGAATTGCATTTTAATATTTTTTTTCTATAACATCAATGACCTTATAAATAGTTTGGTGCTTTGATCTCACTTGAATTTGTTCATCAAATAATCTGTCTTTAACTTTATGTTTATAAATTTCCAATCTTTCACACATATTCATCTTTAATCATTTGTTTAATTCAAAGTATCAAACACCTTTGAATATTTCCAAAAGAACAAATTCAAGTGAGATCAAGGCACAAAACTATTTATAAGGTCATTGAAGTTATAGAAAAAATTACATAAAATGTAATTCTTATAAACATATGGTTGTTTGTATTAAATATGATATATTTTTTGTAAAAATATTTTGTTGCATAATTATTTTTCCTGAAGATGTACGGTTTTATCGCCGAAAAGCATTAAATAATATATGTATTAAAAGTATTCTTGTTTTTGAAATATTTTAAATTTATTAACTATATTACAAGAAAACATATCACCATAATTAATATATATATATATATATATATATATATATATATCTGTGTGTGTGTGTGTGTGTGTGTGTGTGTGTGTGTGTGTGTGTGTGTGTGTGTGTGTGTGTGTGTAAACAAAATCTAAGAATCGGAAATGGCTAACGCAAAATAATATGAGAGCGTTTGTACGTAATAGAGTATATAAACTTTAAAAATCGTTGAAAGAATTATCTTAAAATAGGAAAATATCAAAAAAACAGTTATTATTTTTAAAGATATGAGAAGAAATCGAAAACCTACCTTCAAAAACTATTTTCTGAAGTATATAGCAATGGTTAAGTTAATCGGAAGACAGGGCTTTTCTAGTAGATTCCGCCTCCTGTAGGAGGACATGGAAACTCTTAGCCGGAAGCAACAAAAAATTGTTAAAGCGTCTGTAGAGAATGCATGTTTAGTTTCATCCATGATTCTTTCTGAACACAAAAGTAAAACAGAAGGTTGTTCCCAATAAGGCGGTTGGAAAAACCAAATTATAAAATAAACAATGGCTTTTAGAGTAATTCAAAATATATTCATTAAAACATTAGCACCATTTTTAAATAACTATGATTTAATCTAAATGTGTGTGATATACTAAGTTGATAATTTATATATACTATCTTCAGACAAAATTACAGATAGTGCATTTTCATAAATTCATATGTGAATTGCAGGAAAGCGGATGCAAGACGTAATAGAGTTCAAACAATGTTCCATCATGTCATAGATATCTTCAGACACAATTACAGATGGTGTATTTTCATAATTTCATATGTGAATTGCAGGAAAGCGGATGCAAGACGTAATAGAGTTTAAACAATGTTCCATCATGTCATAGATATCTTCAGACACAATTACAGATGGTGTATTTTCATGAATTCATATGTGAATTGCGTGAATACGGGTGCAATACGTAATAGAGTTCAAACAATGTTCCATCATGTCATAGATATCTTCAGACACAATTACAGATGGTGTATTTTCATAAATTCATATGTGAATTGCGGGAAAGCGGATGCAAGGCGTAACAGAGTTCAAACAATGTTCCATCATGTCACAGGCCTAGAATAATTATAACTTTTGCATCCAGCTGACAGCTTACATCCAGAAGTATCTGTGGGGTTACATAAGCCATTATAATTACAGGAGTGCATGGAACTTAGCCAATGGAATCCGTTTGTTACTTGATAGGCCGACACTGACAAAGGAGGTGTTGTCCAATAAACGTACATGAGGCACATTCAATTTATCACAATGCTTCAAGCTTTATGGAGCAAATCTTAATAACAGACATTTGTCAGTAGTGTTCTGCGTAAAACTTTCATACTATTCAGAAGCATTCCACAGATATTTATTAAGTTAATATAATATATTTATCCGGACTAATTTAATACACCCCTTAAGCAGAATATCCGAGCAGATGAGTCTGATGTAAAATATCTGCATATTTATTTAATATATAAAGGTTTAAAATGTTACTGAATGTGTTTCCAGAGTAAAAATTTGTCTATCGTTTAATATCTTTAATAACATTTTAATCCGAGAAACATTTTTGCATACTATAAGATATAAGATTCGCCTGTAGTTTCTGAAAATGCATAATGGTTTTAGCAATAAACCCCGCAATAATATCGCCAATTAATTCTTAAAACGTTTTAAAATATAATCACAGTGCAGCCATTGTTCCAAATATTAAAACGAAAAAAAATTTTAAAACTTGTCTCATATTGTAATACTTTACACATAACTTTCTTTTAGTACAAAGTATATTTTATACATATTATACATTAAGTGTATATAGCATTTATATATATAGGCCTATATATATATATATATATATATATATATATATATATATATATATGCATAGTCTATTGAATTTTGAAGCAATAATAATTTTAAAAAAATAAGTACAGTTTGTTTTATTTGTCAACTTTTAAAAAAATAATTCAATATTTGGTCTACAAATATTATACTTTTAATAAATAGTATATTTTTATGGTCTATTATAAATATACTCATGCTAAACATATGCATTTTCTAATCATTAATCATGTGTAAACTGTAAGTAATAAACATGTGAAATGGAAAAAGGACGTACAAGTTTCTGTTACCAATTTTCCAATTTCCAATTCAAAACATGGCTTCTACCCCGTCAACTCTGTCCTGTCATGATTGAAGCTAATTTAATTAGGATGAAGTTAGTATTGCAAATTGTTTTCTAAGTTGTAAGTTTATTCAACGTTGCTGCTGTAATCCAATTAATGTCAACTGACAGTATCACTCAATGTTCGGTCGGCGTCTATAGGTTAGAGGAAGTAAGAGGCTCCTAATGGATGTTAGTGGTTATAATTCACACTATTTCAGATTAAAGTAGGTTGAAAGTATGTCTTGTTCACTTTTTTAATTACAAACAAATATTCAATATTAATTTAAACCTAATAACTATTATACATTACTTTATACAAGTATAACTTTGTTATAATTTAATTTCTTTCTACTATCCATTCAACTTACATAATTTTGCATCTGTTCATTGTTACTAGACAGTCTCTTTCGATTTAAATACCTTGAGTCAACTCTCGAGCTCCCTAGAGTCTCTAAACTACATATCGTCACTATCCATGTGTGTATATGGTTCGATAAACCTTCATTCACCTGTCACTGCCAATTATTTTCCATTATAATAAATTTATTCTTCTGCTATCGTAAAGCATTCTGCTACAAATAAAGGTTAAATAGTGAATTGGAGCTTGAATTTAAATGAATCACATTAAATTTACATAAATGTATACCAATAACATTCACCTATATAATTAAATATATACAAAAACTAAATGATCACAAATATATATATATATATATATATATATATATATATATATATATGTGTGTGTGTGTGTGTGTGTGTGTGTGTATCTATACTACACAATTATATACAAACTGCAATTATTACAATTAGATTAATTATTGTTTTATATGAAAGCTCTTTCGAATTACTTTATTTCACAAATACAAGGTGTTTAATTAGAAAATCTGTGTTGTTCAAACACATCTTATAAATACCTTTTCTAACTGTATATATGTAATCAAATTTTTTTTTCAGAATGCTTGATCAATAAGTTTATTTTTTTATGACACAACATTTAATATACGGAACATAAAGTTATATAATAATAACCGACCGGGTACATTCCTGCAAAGAGGGGAATATCTGAAAACATTTCTCCGCATCTCGGCCAAAATTTTTACTCGGTCTAGTAGTGGCTCACATAGATTCGGAGCGCAATGGTTACTAATTCCGGGAGTAGTGCTGCTAGTATTCCCCTCATCAGCCATAATGTATATTCGTTCTAGTAGTTCCTGGTTCACATAATTCTATCGCACAATGTTTACTGGCTCCGATAAAGCTGCTAGGACTCCCCTCCTCAGACGTAATGTACATTCGTTCTTCTAGTTCCTAGTTCATATATTTCCATTGCACAATTTTCACTGGATCCGGTAGAGCTGTTAGTATTTTTTTCTAGAGCCCTAATTCTTACTCGTTCTCGTAGTAAGCAGTTCACATATTTCCCTCGCAAAATGTTTCTTCGATCCGGTAGAACTTCTATTATTTCCGTGTTCAGCTATAATCTTTTTCTGTCTTTTTCTACCAGCAGCGCCCACTTCACATTTCCCTCGCACGAAGTTTCTTTGATTTGGTAGCGCTGCCATTATTTTCGTCTTCATTTGCCATTTTTCAGGGAATAGCGGTATCTACATCACATATTTCATATCGCTGATAATTTCCCCTCTCGGTAGTGATGACTAGTCGTCTATCAGTAGTTCACATATTATTCGCGCGTAATGTTTAGTTCGCCCAGTAACGCTGTTGGTGTCCTCTCTTCGGTAGCGATGTTCACTCGTCTAGGAGTAGCTCACATTTTAAGCGCACGAAATGTTTACTTCGTCCAGTAACGCTGTTAAAGTCCTGTCTTCAGTAGCGATGTCCCCTCGTCTAGGAGTATCTCACATATTAATCGCGCGCAATATCTACTTCGTCCAGTAACGCTGATAGAGTCCTGTCTTCAGTATCGATGTCCCCTAGTCTAGGAGTTGCTCACATATTATTCACGCGCAATGTTTACTTCGTCCAGTAACGCTGCTAGAGTTCTGTCTTCAGTAGTTATGTCCCTTCGTCTAGGAGTAGCTCACATATTATTTGCGCGCAATGTTTACATGGTCCATTATTGCTGCTAGTGTTTCCTCTTCGGTAGTGATGTCCACTCGTCTAGGAGTAGCTCACATATTATTCGCGCGCAATGTTTACATCGTTCATTAATGCTGCTAGTGATCCCTCTTCAGTAGTGATCTCCACTAGTCTAGGAGTAGCTTACATATTATTCGCGTGCAATATTTACTTGGTCCAGTAATGCTGATATTTTCCCCTATCGGTATCAATAGTCTAGCAGTAGTTCAGATTTTATTCTCACGGAATGTTTATCCGCGCTATTTTTTCCCTCAATAATAATGCTTACTCTTCCATCAATAGTTCACATATTTTTCGCACGTAAGACGTTTCTGTTATTTGTATGACAGAGCAAGTAATCAGGTGTAATAAATGATACACGTATTACAGTTTATGAACGACAGTGATTACGTTTAATATAGTCTAAACACTTGGTAGAAATTCATTTAGGTTTGATGCGATATCCATTCGTCAAAATCGTATATATTTGGTTTTAATCATTACAGTAAATTAAAGCAAAATTTCGACGAGCTACCATTCGTGACAACATTCTAGTGACAACAAAACGTTACGTAATGAAACTAAGAGAAACTGTATTTGCACATATGTGAGAAGGTCAACGTTCTCTAATTTGGTCAACACAGTTATTGTAATTCAATTTGTTGAAACTTCTGAACCTTCTATTTCAACCGCCTAACTCGATACGGAGATAAATACAATGCTTGCAATTTTGTTTTAAGAATATAAATGCAGCGTCATATCTTGCATAAAAATCGGAATTTTATTTAGAAATGTTTTGTTCAAGTTTAATACTGGTACGTAGACATCCAAGCAATATTTTGTGACATATATTTTGGAACCGTAACATTTTATGTAAATTCTGCAATTTTGTTTAATAAATTTACTAAATAATAAAAAAAATCAAACCATACATTCTAAACATTTTGCAAAAAAAATATTACTCAGCTCTGTTACATGTGTTCTGATGAAGTATTAAATTCGAAAGCTGCTTATACTAAAATTGAGTCACAATACTTTAAAGATTATTTGATCGTATTATCGTTAACGTACAAGGCTTATTTTGAAATTTTCTTTGGAAATTTAGGTTGCAGTGTAGTTTAGTTTTACTAGATATCCTTATTTACCTTTACCTATGTCCTGGGTTTATCTTCAATATGTCTTTATGCATTTACTTTTTAGGTTAATAGTGTTTTACTATAAAAAGTCACAAGACAACATGCGATTGATATGTAGCCTTTATATCAGATGACTCGGTCGCTCATAATGGACTTCCCAATTGGACACTTTCTTAGAAAAGAATGCATTGTAAAAGAAATACCTAGCAATAAAAATGCCTTAAATAATGGTCCTCTTTTTTTGTGAGTAGAAAATAATGGTTTAGAACGGTCCATAAAAAGGGTTTTTATTTATTGTTATTACACCTGACCACATGTGCATTTGTAGGCAGATCTAAAGTTAAAAGTAACGTTCTTGTGAATTCATTATAAGTAGAATTATATTTCTTTTAATTCACGTGGTACATTTATTGCTTACTTCCTCTTTCTCTCTCATCCTCTTCTGAAACTTTTTCTCTGCCTTTCCCCTCTTCTTCTCGTCTATGCGCGAGCGAGAGCGCGCACGCACACATACACAAAGTAATTTCAAGTTAAAAAAAAATAGTGATTGCATTATTATCCGACGAAATGTGTGTTGTGTAAATTTATTTAACAATAAGGATTATATCTTTATTTTGTACAACAGATTTCCACCTGCGTCAGATACATACCAATTATGTTGTCGTTGTTTCATTAACGAAAACGCAATTCCCTTTAGTTAAACTGGAAATCAATTACAACAAATTACAGGATCGGTAGATGTAAAGGAGTTACGCTCGCTCCAGATAACCCATTGCCGCTGAGTTAGGGATGAGGGAAGGGGTTGACATCTTTCATCTTACTGATATTGGTTACAGTGTTAATCTTAATTTAGTCTGCTAATTGGAGTATCTCTCCACAAAGGGTGGGTGAAGATATCGTCTGCCTAACATGAACATTTCCAAATGTAACTCTTATCTCTCATGTCAGTGGTTGTTTTCAGTCGTACTAGAGGCACTGTATTAACTCGTTATAACTATCGATATACTAAATTCATCGTTAATCAGGTTTGAAGTAATTTCACTTCACACAACTTTTCAATTTTTTTTTAAAATTAAAGTTCAGGTGACCTTAACTACAAATATGTAAATTATTTTACAACATTGATAATCTCACCACAAGTAAAGCAAAGGTTTAGCTTCAGAATAAATATATTTTCTTAGATACTATAGGTGAACATAGAGTGGGAGCCACATCAAGTCTAGGTAAAAATGTCTAGGAAAAACAAAATGAAATATATTGTTTCGAATAGTTAATAAACGATACATGCACGGTATTTATTGGGAATAAATAAATGTTTAACTCATATTAATCATGAATGAGAATTTTACCAATATTTTTATTATCTATTTAGTAACTATTACTTTCTAATATACTCTACTTACAATTTCAACAATTTATAAAATAAATGTACTAATTTCTCTACTTTTTAATTCTAATCTTATTACTTTTTTCCTACTTTCTCTATTTATTGTGAAATTGTATTTTTGTCATGTTTCCTCTTCAACCAAGTAAACAAAATAACCCATTTGATCGATTTTTTTAAATCCACATTAACCAGAATGACAGGTAATATAAATAACGTTATACAAGCTAAATTGAATCTCTAAGTTGTCGTACGAAAAAAAAATACAATTTTCAAAAGAGAAAAAATATCAGTTTATTAGGAACGTCAAAGAATATGGACAAAGTATGCAAGTGGAGCAAAGCAGAGAAACCTTTTTAAGTAAGTGTGTAGCGACGATGTGCACTTGAATACTAACGCTCCTACACTCTACCTGAAAGCATCACTTGAGGGTTTTTTTTATCTTTCTTACAGCCGCGTCTTCTTTCCTCGTCTTACTAAACTCAAAACTAAATCATGTTTGTGTACGTTTTACATTTTCTAGTTATTCACCTGAAAAACAACTTTTATAAAGTAATTATGTTATTTATACAACATACACGAGAGACTGTGTCGTCAGGTAAATGGAAGCGTTAGATAAAAGGGAAAAAGTTGGTCAAACTAGGATACAGGGTCAAACCTTTTAGACGTCAACGGTGATGGACAGTGACAGACGATGAACGACGACATACAAAGATAGGCGTCGATCGGGGATGACTTCAAGGGGTGATCCAGATGATAGAGAGGGCATCCTAACACGGCAGACGACGACGGTAATGCCTATAAAAGGTGACTCAGATGACGAAGGGCAGCGACAGAGGATGACATCAACGCGGAGCCTAGTTCACCAAAAGCGACGACAAATGGCATCATAACACGTCAGATAGCGATGGATGGTGATTTTAAAAGGTGACCCAGATGATGAAGGGGACGAAAGATGATGAAACTGACCGAAAGATGATAAATTGTTGACGAAAAGCGACGACAATGGGAATTATAACACGGTAGATGGCGATAGATGATGACTAATAAAGGTAACAAACACATATAAACAAAATACACAAAAATATCCAGTTCACTGCAGAGTTTGAAACAACAAAGCATTGAATATCTTAGACATCGCCACTATAAAAAATCAAAACAAACATTAATTCAACATATACCGCAAGCCAACCATGACAGACATACTGATACACAATTCATCAAACCACCCAATACAACATAAACAGACAGCATTTAAACATTTACTATACAGACTAAATAAAATACCTATGTCCACAATTAACTACACAAAGGAACTAGAAAAAAAGGGGATGCTGAAGAAGTCGTAAGACGAAAACGTTTCCTCCAAGTTTAATAAAAAGTCTGGTCTCAAGTAATATCAAAAGTGTAACAATGATAAAAGGTGACTCAGATAGCGAAGGGCGACGAAAGATGATAACTTCAATGTGAAGCCTTGTTGACGAAAAGCGACGACAAAGGACATCATAATACGGTAGTTGGCGATGGATGATGCCTTTGAAAGGTACCCAGATGATAAACAGCACAAACAACGACGTTGTATGGGATCGGACGAAGACAACATCGTCAAAAGGTCGAATATGTCGAAAAATATACGGTAAATATTTCTTACGAGGATAATCTATTTTAAAAGTAAAAACAAACATTCTGGCAACTTGAGATACGATTGGTTTAACACCCTTTTTTGTGTTTGCAATAAATCTAACTGTAATTCGAATATTGTTTTCTGTTTATATCTTTACCCATCGATAATAGGGAGGCTTTTTCTCACGTCTATAAAGACACGGGCAGACGTTATGCTTAATATGTAACTAAGATTTAAACAGTAGTTTAATGAGTCTCCAAAGCATTTCAAAATTGTTTTGGTTAGAACGTATCCAAAAAAATCTCTCTCTCTCTCTCACACACACTTACTGTACACTGATAGGTTATCTATTTAATTAAATTCTTATTATGAAATACGCTTAAATGTAGGTATTTATTTTTTATTAAATTCAACAATATTGGTCCTACATTTTTCGACCCAAATACTAGCAAAGGATCTCATCCGGGGGGCTTTCACTTCACAAAAGGATCCATCTTTACGTTTTCGATGTATTATTTCCACAACAAAATTACATGACCGTTGAGTTATAGTTCCTTTATTGCCGTTTCCAATAGCGTTATTTACATCTGTTTTCTTCTATGTCAAACGAAATGCCATGATTTAATTATTTCAAAAGATATATCTTTTATTTTTTGTGTGAAGATTTCTTTGTTAAAATTGGCACAGCAAAATTGATATAAAAATAAAACAATAATATTCACAGAGATGAGCGTTGTCAGATTCGGGTAGTAAATTTGTAATCATAAGCCCTAAATATTTATACACCACTTTAGTTAAATTAATTTCCTCCATTATGAAATACTAAACCTATGGGCTACCCTTTGCCGACAACAATGAACAAACCTTGCTAACACAGTCGCCCAGTAAATTACCCTACAATACAATAGACGTGCAATTAGCAAACGGGTTATTAAGGATTTCAAGACATATTTTGAGCGCGAATACTTTGTTGTCAGTAACGAGATGTAGCTGAGATACAATCGGACCTAATTTTTCTAAGCAAATCTGCACAAAAATAAATATAGACAGGGACCTTCTATTATATTTAAATCATGGCATTTTGTTCAAGTTACATTTCGTACATATAAGAAAACAAATGGAAATAGCGCCACTGGAAACGGCAATAAAAAACCCAAATAACTGGTCATGCAATTAGTTTATACCAATACACATCGAAAACTTAAATATGGGCCCTTGTGTGAAGAGAATGCCAATCAGAAGAGATCCTTGCTATAGTTTTTGGATCGAAAACTGCAGGAATAGAATTCTGTTTTTTAAATAAATAAATACCTACATTGGAGCAACCATGCATACAAATACAAATATGATCATTTTCGTTGAAAAACTAATATTTAAATCACATGTAAATATTTTGAGTAATATCTGAAACGGTATGAAAAAGTTTTATAGAAATTCAAGCCTTTACAGTTTTATAATTTGATGAAAAATATTTAATTGAGAAGTGTAATTAGTATGGGTGAGTAAAGTGCTGTATATTTATAGACCTATTATAACGTGCATTGTTGTTAAACAAAGCGTTTAAATACAAGGTTAGTTCGAAGGATATAGAACTTGCCATGGCTTATAATGACCGCTAAATGTAATAAAGTAAACGTTTGTGTCAGAATTATGAAAAGTTCACCAGACATCGCCAAAGGAAGTTCCGAGGAAATATCATCGTTTCCAGATGAACGACTTCTTCCAGCTAGGAGGTCCAAGACGAGATACCACTGAAGGCAAGTGAACTGACAGTAATTCTTGACCTATTTTTAACGAATTTAGGAATTTGTTTTCCTAAAGGCTATTATAGATTTTGGTGAAATTACAGGTTTCGATTTTTTAAATCGAATTTCTAGTTAAGGTCATTACCTTTGCAGTGCATTGTATGAACAATGCAGAAGGAGAGGACAATATATAAAAAGGTAAAATGTCAAAGTGTAAAAGTTTGGATGTCAAAGTCATCGATGGACCTATTCTTGAATAGCAACAAATGGGGGAAAAGGAGAGCATACGGGATGACAAAGGGATCAAGTGAACTATCAAGAAATGGCGCAAAAAGGTTAGAAATGTGGAAGAGAAGGTTAGGGTCACAAACCCACCAAAATAAATCCATAAAAATAAATTAACTTTTATTAAATTACAAAATTATTAACAATACAATCATAAATACTATCGTTTCTATGGTAATACATCAGTCGAAAAAAAGTTAAGCACAAAAATGAGGTGTTTCCAATTTATTCGAAAGTATTGTAAGTTAATATTACACACACACACATATACATATATATATATATATATATATATATGTTTACAAAAATTAAAGTGGGAATCTTTCTTATCTTTCCTAGCTTGTCTGTGTAAAACTATTCATAGGAGTCAATAAAATATCTTAAGTAGCTCCAGTTAAAATGACCCCCTGCAATTGTCGTCGAAATTACCTCCATTAAAGATACCTTAAATCACCTTAAAATACAAGTAATATAAAAGAATATGCCACAAACTTTTGAAACTAAAGTTTTCTGTCCTTAATTAAACACTTATTCACGGTACTTGTGTAGAACATTTTAATTTCATCACCCTTCAACAATTCGTACCTCATAGAACGCTATTTTATCACGAAAGTGTAGGCCTGTACTATTATTCGGCTATCTTAAAATACAAAACTACTATGCAAAGTTGTAATCATCTTTATTTCGTGATTGTTCAATTTTCTATTTATCGTATGTATTTATTTTATATTGTTTATTTGCTAATCTACTGAGCAGAAATAATTCATTTAATAGAACATGTCAAATAAAACTGGAATATTATAGGTCACTAAAGCGATATTAAAAGTCTGTAAAATATTTCGACATTACGTATCGTATTCATGTTTACGGGAGACATAAACTTTACATATATAAATACCAATAGATCTAACATAGTTCAATTCAAATTTACCTATCTATATTTATTTGGGGAAAATATTCAATATGAATGTAAAATTAAATTGGTTTGTATTCATACCATTTTGTATATTCTTTACTTAACCTTCAGATATAGTGCACGCCGTAGTTAGTAGTGCATAACCAAAAACATTTTACAAACTTTTGTGTTTTATTCGGTTCAGTTAAAACAAATACCTTTAAATTTTCCTCTTGGACAATAGAGCTTATTTTAGGTGGCAGGTTCAATTTTTTACTACTGTTATAGAGTTAAAGAAATCAAGTAACATGAAAGCTACAAGATATTTTCTGAAAGGTATCACTTTGAATTGATTCGATTATCAGTCACCCAGGTTTTAACTTCTTTGACATTATATTAACTAGCAAACATATAACATAAATGCTTAAATAGTTGTGTAATATAAATAATATTGTACTTACATGATTTAAGTCGGTTTAAAAACTCTACTATACGTCTTTCTATTGATGTCATTTACACTCCCTCTAGGAATCCCAAATTCCGATGATAGCTTAACCTCATTTTCGCCTTTTCGTAACCGTTGTAGAATGTCATACTTAACAGCCAACGTCAAAGTTTTGTAATTGCCGCTTTTAGGCATTTCTTCTTTATATAACCATTGTTCAAAAAAATTATAAAATGAGGAAAGGAAACGAAAACTGAACTGTAGAATACAATTTGTATAAACTACAGTGTAACTTATAATGCAACCCAACGCTGTCTACTATGCTGCGGTCAGTGGATCACAGTAGACTTCTAATATCATGCGTGTGAGATGTGTGAGAACGAATAATCAGTTGAGAGATTTTCTCAATAATGGAATTACTCATGTGTGGTATTGACCATATCTCATGGCCAGCGCCTATACTACGTGATTGTATAGACTTGCAGAAGTTTGTTATAACAGTATTGTGACGAATTACAGAAGGTGACGAGTTAGAGAGGTTTTACTGCAATTGGATTATCTGTAAGGTGAACGAGAAATTAAAAACCATCATACATTTCCAACACAATAAATTTTTAAGTTAAGTACTAGGCCCAAGGACCTCTCATTCTCTCATTAACTCTAGTATATGGGACTATCGCTCTCCGTCGTGACTTCTCTAGCTGCGTCTTAACTACGTACGCTTCTCTCTCGTCTATATATATATATATATATATATATATATATATATATATATATATATATATATACAATAAATTAAAAATATTTGAAAAACAAGAATACTTTTAATGAATATATCTATTCAAAGCTTTTCGCCGATAAAATAGTACCAGCATCTTCAGGAAAATAATTATCTAATAAAATATTTTTACAAAATTCTGTAAAAATATTTTATTAGCTAATTATTCTTCTGTAGATGTTGGTACTATTTTATCGGCTAAAGGCTTTGAATAAATATAGACTTTAAAAGTATTGTTGCTTTTAAAATATTTTTAATTTATTAACTATATTACAAGAAAACATCACCATATTTAATATATATATATATATATATATATATATATATATATATATATATATATGCATGTAAATTCATTAAGTTACTTCATTTATAAATTTAAAATTCATATTAGCTGTACACCAGTTTTTCATTTTCAAATTCCTTTTGTTTTAGAGCGTAGGCTACAGTCCAGGAGGGAAGAGAGAGGCTTTTACATTACACCTTCACTTGACACAATTGAAGAAAAAAACAGAAGAAACCGTCAGAGCCTGTAAGAGAAAAAAAACATTTATTCTTCTTCCCATTTATAGAAAAAATATTACCAATATTTGTTACTCATTTTGTAGTTCAAAAATAATTTGGTTTGTTAAGGGTGTACACTCGGAGCTTGATCAGGGGTTTTACAATTATAAAATGTCATTTCGACACAAGATAGTTGACAATATTAAACATGAAAACAATATTGCAGCGCATTTACATCGCTTGCGAACCATGAATAATCTGTTTCTTTCCAATGTCGAAAAGTCCGGCAATAAAAAGGAAATGTATGACCTGAACGCCAAAGAAGGGTACTACAAACAAGAAAATCTCATTTGACTCTATAACTCTTGAAAACGCCTTGGATTCTTTATTAAGCTTTAAAATTCAAAACATAGGGCGTATGAAGTTCTTAAGAAGATCAAACTATATCATCTACTAGAGAATTAGACAACTATAACGGAAATAAAAAACCATGCACTTTATTCGACTAAGTCCTTACAAGATCAAGACGGCATGCAGAGGATAGCAACTTAAGAGAGAATCACAGGTCGTGATAGCTGTTTAGAACTATATTTTATCAATAACATACAGCGATTACGTTGTCCTGTGTAAGCTATGTGAAAACATAGAGATATCAGGGATAGTAACAACGGTCTTTCGAAACACGTTTTACTGAGATGCATAACTGGAGGGTCAAGACAACAGCATCGGAATGCCTCTGTATCTATAAAATATGGTGCACCATACCTCCTACGTAACGAAAACAATTCTTAGTAAAGACCGATATATTAAACTCCACGTGAATACTTCAAGAGTTATAAATCGAGTTATAAAGGTATTGTAAAACGCTAAGACAATAGTAAGTACAATTCAAAGACGACAGAAAAGCTGTATTGATAGAGTGACAGTTTGGTGCGTGCTAAGTGTACGTAGGCTATTAGGGACCAAAGTGTGTGCTAAGTGTACGTAGGCTATTAGGGTCCAATGTGTGTGCTAAGTGTACGTAGGCTATTAGGGAGTTTGCTGCGTGCTAAGTGTACGTAGGCTATTAGTTAGTTTAGTGCGTGCTAAGTGTACGTAGGCTATTAGGGACCAAAGTGTGTGCTAAGTGTAAGTAGGCTATTAGGGAGTTTGCTGCGTGCTAAGTGTACGTAGGCTATTAGTTAGTTTGGTGCGTGCTAAGTGTACGTAGGCAATTAAGGAGTTTGCTGCGTGCTAAATGTAAGTAGGCTATTAGGGAGTTTGCTGCGAGCTAAGTGTACGTAGGCTATAAGGGAGTTTGGAACGTGCTAAGTGTACGTAGGCTATTAAAGAGTTTGGTGCGTGCTAAGTGTACGTAGGCTATTAGGGAGTTTGGTGCGTACTAAGTGTACGTAGGCTATTCGGGAGTTTGTTGCGTGCTAAGTGTACGTAGGCTATTAGGGAGTTTGGTGCGTGCTAAGGGTACGTAGTCTATTAGGGAGTTTGGTGTGTGCTAACGGCACGTAGGCTATTATGGAGTTTAGTGCGTTCTAAGTGTACGTAGGCTATTAGGGAGTTTGCTGCATGCTAAGTGTACGTAGGCTATAAGGGAGTTTTGTGGGTGCTATGTGTACGTAGGCTGTTAGGGAGTTTGCTGCGTGCTAAGTGTACGTGGGCTATAAGGGAGTTTGTTGCGTGCTAAGGGTACGTAGGCTATTAGGGAGTTTTGTGCGTGCTAACTGTACGTAGGCTATTATTAAGATTGGTGCTTTCTAAGTGTACGTTGGCTGTTAATGTGTTTGCTGTGTGCTAAGTGAACGTAGGCTATTAGGGAGTTTGGTGCGTACTTAGTGTACGTAGGCTATTATGAGTTTGCTGCGTGCTACGTGTACGTAGGCTATTAGGGAGTTTGCTACGTGCTAAGTGTCCGTAGGCTATTAGGGAGTTTGCTGCGTGCTAAGCGTACGTAGGCAATTAGGGAGTTTGGTGCGTACTAAGTATATGCATGCTATTAGGGAGTTTGGTGCGTGCTAAGTGTACGTAGGCTGTTACTGTGTTTGGTGCGTGATAAGTGAACGTAGTCTATTAGGGAGCTTGGTGCGTGCTTAGTGTACGTAGGCTATTAGGGAGTTTGGTGCGTGCTAAGTGTAAGTAGGCTATTAGGGAGTTTGCTGCGTGCTAAAGATAAGTAGGATATTAGGGAGTTTACTGCGTGCTAAGTGTACGTAGGCTATTAGGGAGTTTGGTACGTGCTAAGTGTACGTAGCATATTAGTGAGATTGGGGCGTGCTAAGTGTCCGTAGGCTATTAGGGAGTTTGCTGCGTGCTAAGCGTATGTAGGCTATTAGGGAGTTTGGTGCGTACTAAGTATATGCATGCTATTAGGGAGTTTGGTGCGTGCTAAGTGTACGTAGGCTGTTACTGTGTTTGGTGCGTGCTAAGTGAACGTAGTCTATTAGGGAGCTTGGTGCGTGCTTAGTGTACGTAGGCTATTAGGGAGTTTGGTGCGTGCTAAGTGTAAGTAGGCTATTAGGGAGTTTGCTGCGTGCTAAAGATAAGTAGGATATTAGGGAGTTTACTGCGTGCTAAGTGTACGTAGGCTATTAGGGAGTTTGGTACGTGCTAAGTGTACGTAGCATATTAGTGAGATTGGTGCGTGCTAAGTGCACGTAGGCTATTAGGGAGTTTTGTGCGTGCTAAGTGTACGTATGCTATTAGGGATTTTGTGCGTTCTACGTGTACGTTGGCTGTTAATGTGTTTGGTGCGTGCTAAGTGTACGTAGGCTATTATTGAGTTTGCTGCGTGCTAAGTGTACGTAGGCGTTTAGGGAGTTTGGTGCGTGCTAAGTATACGTAGGCTATTTGGGAGTTTGGTGCGTGCTAAGTGTACGTAGACTATTAGGGAGTTAGGTGCATGCTAAGTTAACGTAGGCTATTAAGGGGTTTGCTGCGTGCTAAGTGTACGTTGGCTATTAGGGAGTTTACTGCGTGCTATGGGTACGTAGGATATTAGGGGAATTGCAGCGTGCTAAGTGTACGTAGGCTATTAGGGAATTTGGTGTGTGCTAAGTGCACGTAGGCAATTAGTGAGTTTGCTGCGTGGTAAGTGAACGTAGGCTATTAGGGAGTTTGGTGCGTACTTAGTGTACGTAGGCTGTTATTGAGTTTGGTGGGTGCTAAGTGTACGTAGGGTATTAGGGGATTTGCTGCGTGTTATGTGTACGAAGTCTATTAGGGAGTTTGGTGCGTGCTAAGTGTACGTAGGCTGTTAGGGAGTTTGCTGCGTGCTAAGTGTAAGTAGGCTATTAGGGAGTTTGCTGCGTGCTACGTGTACGTAGGCTATTAGGGAGTTTGCTACGTGCTAAGTGTACGTAGGCTATTAGGGAGTTTGCTGCGTGCTAAGCGTACGTAGGCTATTAGGGAGTTTGGTGCGTACTAAGTATATGCATGCTATTAGGGAGTTTGGTGCTTGCTAAGTGTACGTAGGCTGTTAGTGTGTTTGGTGCGTGCTAAGTGAACGTAGTCTGTTAGGGAGCTTGGTGCGTGCTTAGTGTACGTAGGCTATTAGGGAGTTTGGTGCGTACTAAGTGTACGTAGGCGTTTAGGGAGTTAGGTGCGTTCTAAGTGTACGTAGGCTATTAAGGAGGTTTGTGCAAGTTAAGTGTACGAAGGTTATTAGGGTGTTTGGTGCGTGCTACGTGTACGTAGGCTATTAGGTAGTTTGGTGTGTGCTACGTGTACGAAGCCTATTAGGGAGTTTGGTTCGTGCTAAGTGTACGTAGGCTGTTAGGGAGTTTGCTGCGTGCTAAGTGTATGTAGGCTAATAGGCAGTTTGCAGCGTGATAATCGTAAGTAGGATATTAGGGAGTTTGCTGCGTCCTAAGGGTACGTAGACTATTAGGGGTTTGGTGCGTGCTAAGTGTACGTAGGCTGTTAGGGAGTTTGGTGCGTGCTAAGTGTACGTAGGCTAATAATGAGTTTGGTGTGTGCTAAGTGTACGTAGACTATTAGGGAGTTTGGTACGTTCTAAGTGTACGTAGGCTGTTAAGGAGTTTGGTGCGTGCTAATTGTACGTAGGCTATTAGGGAGTTTGTTGCGTGCTAAGTGTACGTAGGCTATTAGGGAGTTTTTTGCGTGCTAAGTGTACGTAGGCTATTAGGGAGTTTGGAGCGTGCTAAGTGTACGTAGGCTATTAGGGAGTTTGTTGCGTGCTAAGTATACGTAGTCTATTAGGAAGTTTGTTGCGTGCTAAGTGTACGTAGGCTATTAGGGTGTTTGGTGAGTGCTAAGTGTACATTAGGAGATTTTCTTGTTTGTAGTCCCCGTCTTTGTCGTTCCGGTCATACATTTCCTTTTAATTGCAGGACTTTTCGACATTGGAAAGAAACAGAATTTTCATGGTTCGCAAGATATAACCTCGAAAGGCGTGACGTCTTTATTGAATTTTATAAAGTTTTTTATGATTGTATTTAGTGCAATAGTATTTTGAAAGCGAAGTAAATGCACTGCAATATTGTTTTCATGTTTTATATTGTCAACTATCTTTTGTCGAACTGACATTTTATAATTATAAAACCCCTCATCAATCTCCGAATGTACACCCTTAACAAACCAAATTATTTATGAAATACAAAATGAGTAACAAATATAGGTAATATTTTTCTATAAAAGGAAGAAGAATAAATATTTTTCTCTTACAGGCTCTGGGGGTTTCTGTATTTTCTTCTGGAATTGTGTCTAGTGAAGGTGTAATGTAAAAGCCTCTCTCTTCCCTCCTGGACTGTATTCTACGCACTAAAACACAAGGAATTTGAAAAATGAAAAAATGGTGTACAGCAAATATGAATATTAAATTTATAAATGAAGTAACTTAATGAATATAAATGCAAATATATTTATATATATTTCAAGATTAAATAATATACACTAATTACAGGAATAATTTATTGATTAATACACTCAAAGCTTTTCGTTGGTTGACATTACCAACATCCTCAGGAATTACTAAGTATCTTCTAATAATTCCTAATTACTGATTCTTAGTAATTCCTGAGGATGTTGGTAATGTCAAACAACGAAAAGCTTTGAGTGTAGTATTCAATAAATTATTCCTGTAATTAGTGTATATTATTTAATCCCTAAATAATTCTAACAGGAAAACCTATTTGATATTCTATATATACATACATATATATATATATATATATATATATATATATATATATATATATATTACATATGGTGATTTTTTCTTGTAATATAGTTAATAAATTAAAAATATTTCAAAAACAAGAATACTTTTAATGAATATATTTATTTAAAGCTTTTCGGTGATAAAATAGTACCAGCATCTTCAGGAAAATAATTATCTATTAAAATATTTTTACAGAATTTTGTAAATATATTTTATTAGATAATTATTTTCCTGAAAGTGCTGGTACTGTTTTATCGGCGAAAAGCTTTGAATAAATATATTCATTAAAAGTATTCTTGTTTTTGAAATATTTTTAATTTATTGTATATATATATATATATATATATATATATATATATATATATATGTGTGTGTGTGTGTGTGTGTGTGTGTGTGTGTGTGTGTGTGTGTGTGTTTGGATTTCTATAATATTACGTAAAGAGTTATACTGTGAGTAAAAGATCAGAAAAAACTTGAATATATGGAAAGATGTAATAAAATATGTCATCTAAAAAACATCCTAAGTGTTCCTACAATTTAAGTGATCAGTGGATATTCACTTATATATTTAAGGTATATAAATATCGTTAAATCACCAATGCGGTAAGAAAAATCTTGTTGAAGATTCTCATCATAGGTAACAAATAGGTAATTTATTGAGACATATCGCCTATTCCTTACAATTTTCTAAGGCCAATAACTTTGCAACACATTTTACCAATAATACAGATTACTATATGAAAATAATTTGAATAATGCCCAAAACATTTTGTTTCAGCCTGTATAAAAAAAAAATAAAAGCAGTCCACCACTATATGTGACTAAAATAGAAACCATGAGAGATATAGTTTACAAAATACACATTAGGTAATATTATTTTTGTAAAAAGTGTGTATATCTTGTTCAGAACTATGATTTATGTATTTTAGTTAACAATTCCAACCTACGAACATCATTAATTTTCAATTTACCCCGTTCTTTTTTCTATTCCTCCGCTGTGATCGTGTTCATCTAAAACAGATAAATAAACTATTAAAACCATTTAAAATGTTTTAGTAATAAACTAGTAAATTACTATTTTTAGTAAAACATAGTAGAGTAAACCGTAATTTTTTGTTTAACTTGTCGCTTTCTGTAGTTCGGTCAAACTCTTTATAAGAGCTATGTCCGTATTTTAGTCAAATTCAAGAGCCAGATCGCATAATTTAGTCTGGTTATTAGCAGCGTCTGGAACAGCTCAATTGTATACAAATTCCATACAAAGTATCTAATTGTATCGCAGCGATACACTGCCCTTACTTAAAAAACTTCTTCTCACCATAGTCAGTCATGTTTACTGGACTCGCACTGTGCCTGTAGGAATATATTAAGTTCAATCCATCAAAACTCCAGACCAGACTTAGGATAGCAAGCATCTTGATCCCAAACTGAAAATGCTAATCTCAGGTCCACAAAACGTTCTTAGGTTTTCCGTTTCGCAGTGTGCCAGGGCATCATAATGTGTTTTCACAAAAAAATCTTTGTCGTTTGCTTTCACGACCAGTATTTTCCCCCTTCCAGGCCGATGCGCTGCTGGGCGTCACACACTTGCAGCATGATAGTATCTTAAATTCTTTGTACAATGGCCCAAACGCCTGGTTTTACTGAGGAGTATTGATATCCTTGCAATAAAAGGGTGGCATAATAAAAATGCATAACATTTTATTACAATGTTTGTTCTCAATTTCCTGTAGATGATATCTTTAAACCTCATTCGGGCTATTTCTTTACTTTTAAAAGTTAAAGAGTTTATGGTGTTTTTGAATGTTATATAGCCAAATGAGATTTCCTGGTTTGTAGTATCCTGCTTTCTCATTCAGATCATAGCTTTTCTTCATTAAATTGCAGAAATGCTAGATATCGGAAAGAATTGGACAAATCCCCTCTAATAAATGCATAGTTTAAGGAACGAATGTACATAGGTACATCATGTTTGTGTGAAGGCCGGCTCATTTCGTCATCCATCTGCAAGTATCCGCTCTCAAGGTATAGTGTCGAAAACACGTTACACCACTACAGTATGTTTAAGGTGCAGTCTATCTGGGGTAACGCATTATTATCTTCGTTTAGTATGTGGTTACAAAATCAGAATTAATCCCAAAATCTGGACGATACGATCTACCAGTATAACGTGTGAGTTTTTAATGGAGTGAATGGCGGATCAAATATACAGTCACTATCCATCTCTTTATTAACTGAATCCAATTTTTCATTCTAAGCTATAGATATTCTCTTGGGGTTCCTGAAGGATAGGCATGATGTTTTCAGTGTCTATGCTGTTTATAACATCTCTTCTCCCTTTAGAATCACTCTAGACGTCAAACACCTCTTGGTATCTAGTTAATATTTCCTATACATTGTTAGGCTGTTCCGGTACAAGTTATTCCGGTGAAGCTTTCAAATACAGCTGTTGTTGCTGGCGCGGGGGTCGGTCCTGAGCCTCCAGTGGGTCGACGTGCGGGTTGTCGTGGCCGTCCTGTTAAAGGCGGTCGGGACGGTGCTCGTCGTCGTCCCAATGAGCGCGGCCTTTATGATCCTGTTGAGGCTTCAAGACTTCAGAAGCTATACAGGATCAATAGACAGAAGGCAGTGCGGGAGGTTCTCGGAGGTGATGACCTGTTTTGTGCCGTGGGGGCGGGTGAGGTTGAGGACCACTTCCGGGCCCAGTTCTCTAGGAGTAATTACTCTTGGAGTGGGGCTCCGGGAGGGGTGGGAGACTTCGCCTTGCCTCCTGGTGCTGACAGTGTGACGAGTAACCTCCTGCAAGAAATTGACGCGCAGGAGATCTTCGAACGTCTGGCCAGAATGCCGAATACGGCACCAGGACCAGACGGTGTGTCCTATAGCGCTTGGCGGAAGGCTGACCCCGGGTGTGTCGTGATGGCAGCTGTCATGAATCGGTGTATGGCTGAGAAGAAAATCCCCTCCTCCTGGAAAGATAGTAATACTGTCCTAGTTCACAAGAAAGGAGATCCAGGAGACCTCGACAACTGGCGTCCCCTAACACTGGCCAGTTGCATCGCTAAGGTCTATTCGGGTGTCCTAGCCGACAGACTGGGTAGGTGGGCGGCTGCGACCTCTCGGCTCTCATGGGCCCAAAAGGGCTTTACGGAGCACGAGGGGTGCCTAGAACACAACTTCATCGTGCAGTCTGTCATTGATGATGCTAGGCGGAGGAACAAGCGAGCAGTTATTGCGTGGCTTGACCTCTCAAACGCGTTTGGCTCGATCCCGCATGAGTATTTAAAAAATGCGCTCCTGCTACACCAGGTGCCTGGTGCACTTGTAGATACAATTTTAGAAATGTACGGGGCCAATCCCCCTGGAGGCTGGGGTGAAGCAAGAAGACCCGCTGAGCCCCATCCTCTTCAACCTCGCCATCGAGCCGGTAGTGAGGGCGGCTCATAGGTTGGCCCCGAGTCACGGGTATAGCTTGTTAGGCCATGACTTCTCGGTCTTGGCCTATGCTGATGACATAGCCCTCATCTCTCCTGGTGTGGAGGAGATGCGCCAGCTGCTCGCGGTCACTGGTGAGGTCGCGTCATGGGCTGGCCTTAATTTCAATTCGACTAAATGTGCCAGCCTCGACGTTGACTGCCGAGTAAAAAGACAAGTGACCGCTACGGTATTTAAAATTAATAATAAAGAGATGGCGGCCCTCGGGGAAGGCGAAGAATACTCTCACCTGGGTGTCCCCACTGGGTTCAAGATCTGCCAGACCCCGGTGGAGAGTATAAATACTATGGTAAAAGATCTGGAGGCAGTCGACCGGAGTCTCCTTGCGCCCTGGCAGAAGTTAGAGGTGGTCAGGATGTTCATCCTGCCACGTCTAGAGTATATACTTAGGGGTGCCAGGGTAGAGAAGACCCCGCTAATTAAACTGGATAAGGCGATGAGGCGCATGGCCAAATCATGGCTTTACCTACCTCGCCGGGCGAGCGCGGAGCTCGTCTACTTGGACCCGTTGGAGGGGGGAGCTGGTCTCCTTCCTCTGGCTGACCAGGTGGATGTGGCATCTGTCGTTCGTGCCTTCCGACTGATCACCTGTCGGGACCCAGTTGTTAAGGGCTTGGCGTTATCCGTGTTGGGCGGTGTAGTCCGTACACGTATAGGGCGGCTTCCCACTGAAGAAGACCTTGCCGGCTACCTATCGGGGAGACTTGATGGGCAGTTCGGCAGAGACGGTGGTGACATTGCGTCAGTGTGGACTGTCGCAAGGAATGCTGCCCGACGGCTGCACAGCCGGATTGGGGTCACGTGGCGTTGGAGCTCGGTGTTGCGCGAGTTTCAAGTGGTTGTTCCGGCACCCGATGCTCCAATAGACCCCGTGGTCGTTCCGGAGAACGCCCGCCAGGTCCTTACGCGACGACTGCGAGCGGCCGTGAGGTCTGGGTACCGTCGAAGACTGCTAGGGAAGGCGGACCCAGGGAAGGTGATCGATGTTTCGGTACGGTGCGAGACGTCTAATCATTTTATACGCACCGGTCGATACACTCGATTCGCTGACTGGCGGTTCGTCTATAGAGCCCGGCTAGGAACGGTACCGCTCAATGGCTGCCGGCGTTTCGGGACCGGAGACAGGAGGTGTCGGCGGTGTGGTTATGCGTCAGAGACGCTTCCGCACGTGCTGAACCACTGTCTGAAGCACAGCGCGGCCCTGCAGGGTCGCCACGATGCTATCTTAAACCGATTATCAAAGGCGGTGCCGCGGCGGACTGGTGATGTTCGCGTAAATCAAACGGTGCCAGGTGTTAATTCCAAATTGAGGCCGGACCTGGTGGTGGTGAACGAGGGGACGAAAGAAATTTCAATCATAGATGTAGCGGTCCCCTTTGAAAACCGCTATCAGAGTCTGGTGGAGGCACGTAGTGCTAAAGTCCAAAAGTATTCACACCTGGCAGAGGAGCTCCGCTTACAGGGTTATGAAGTGACCCTCAATGCCCTAGTGGTAGGAGCCCTCGGTTCGTGGGACCAACGTAACGAGGGGGTCATCCGGTTGCTGAGGATATCGCCTCGTTACGGAAAGATTATGAAAAGGCTAATGGTGTCGGATGCCATTAGATGGTCCCGGGACATATATGTAACGCACATCACCGGTCAGCAACAGTGGTAGCAGCTGGGCATGTTGCGGCTGGACGAAATTTTTAAATGTGTTTGGGATGGAAGCACCAGCCACATTAAATTTAAACCTTTATTTGTTTGTGGTTTGCGTGGCTGGTGCTATTAATAGGATCAAAGTGTATATTGTTATTGTTAATGTTTTACATAACTATTAGCATATAAGTGCTCGGAGTTAATCCGATAGTTTGTATTTTTTATTGTTATTATACTTGTAAAAAGGAAGTGCCATTTAAATCTATGGAATTGTATTTGAACATTTTGTGTGGTGCAGGACAATATATTTTTACTCATTGTTGTTGAAATTTTTATGAACTGTTGTTACTTGCTGCGCCTGTATACAAATTTGATTGTAAGGAAATGTCTATGTATTCAAGTATTATTGAGCAATAAATGGTTTTTAAATCTGTTAAAAAACTTACAAAACAAATGCAATGAACGTTTTGCTAACTATTGCTTAGAATAACTATATTAAGTAATATACTAGAGTAAACTGTCAAAATATTTCTTTTAAACTTACCATTTTCATTTTTCAGGAGCTCCTCCACTAATAAGGCTCTTTCCTTGGTTAGTTCATACTCAACGGATAAGGTAGATATATCTGACACAGGAATTTTGATATCCTCATCTAAAATAGATAAATTGTATATATAGAGCTATATAATAAGTCACAAAATTTGTTTATACGTTAATATAACGTCTCAATAAAACTTATGGCAATGTTAGACAAACTATTTAATAATTTACTTACATTTATTTACATACATACTATTATGTAAACTTAATATGTATAAAAGGAAATTTCATTTGTCATATTGCTCCCTATAAAAGATTCTTAATTCCTATGTACCCGTTGGTGTACATAGCTTTCACGAAGAGTTTGATAGATCGGTCTTTAAGAAGTATGGAGGTTTTCGTCACGTAGGAGATATGGTGCACAATATTTTATAGATACAGAGGCATTCCGATGCTGTGGTCTTGACCCTCCAGTTATGCATCTCAGTAAAAACGTGTTTCGAGAGACCGTTGTTACTATCCCTGATATCTCTATGTTTTCACATAGCTTACAAAGGCATCAAGGACAACGTAATCGCTGTATGTTATTGAAAAAATATAGTTCGAAACAGCTATAACTACCTCTGCTTCTATCTTAAGTTCCTATCCTCTGCATTCCGTCTTGACCTTGTAAGGACTTTGTCGAATAAAGTGCATGATTTTTTGTTTCCGTTTTGGGTGTCTAACTTCCAAGTAGAGGATATCGTTTGATCTTCTTAAGAACTTCATACGCTCCGTATTTTGATTTTTAATGCTTAATAAAGAATCCAAGGCGTTTTCAAGTGTTATAAAGCCAAATGAGATTTTCTTGTTAGTAGCCCTCTTCTCTAGCGTGCAGGTCATAGGTTTCCTTCATTTTATTGCAGGATATTTGGACATTGGAAAGAAAAAGAGTATTCATACTTTGCTTGAGATAACCTCCAATGGTTGTGCCGGGTAGGCATGTCGTCTTTATTGAATATTCCAAAGTTATAAATTATTGTAACTCATTACATTCAATTATTCCACGCTCGTTGCTTAGGCCAGCATTCAGTAGTTGGGTCGTAATCCTTGTCAAAATCAAATAGCATATTGTATATGGATTAAACAATAACTGAGAAAATGTATGGTTACGTTCGTTTAAGGGGTTTAATAAGTTAAAAAGCAATGTTAGTCGAACTGTGTGATAATTTTAATACATTTAAAATTCAGGCCATGCTACCGGTAACATTGAATGATGACCCAATGGATTTGCTACTGAATCATGATATACAAAAAACAACGTTTATAATTATTCATAATCATCCTGTGGTAACCAAGTACATCAAAATTTTATAATTTTCTCAACTAACAGTAAAAGCAAGTATGAAAAGTTCGATTAAATTTAGTGTGAAATTTTAAGTTAGTATTCTTGAGAAATTAATCTATGAGCAATCTATCACATTTATTTTGTAAGTAAACAGATCTGCTAAAATAATGTATGTATGTATAATTTTCCCAACTAACAGTAAAAGCAAATATGAAAAGTTCGATTAAATTTAGTGTGAAATTTTAAGTTAGTATTCTTGAGAAATTAATCTATGAGCAATCTATCACATTTATTTTGTAAGTAAACAGATCTGCTAAAATAATGTATGTATGTATAATTTTCCCAACTAACAGTAAAAGCAAGTATGAAAAGTTCGATTAAATTTAGTGTGAAATTTTAAGTTAGTATTCTTGAGAAATTAATCTATGAGCAATCTATCACATTTATTTTGTAAGTAAACAGATCTGCTAAAATAATGTATGTATGTATAATTTTCCCAACTAACAGTAAAAGCAAATATGAAAAGTTCGATTAAATTTAGTGTGGAATTTTAAGTTAGTATTCTTGAGAAATTAATCTATGAGCAATCTATCACATTTATTTTGTAAGTAAACAGATCTGCTAAAATAATGTATGTATGTATAATTTTCCCAACTAACAATAAAAGCAAGTATGAAAAGTTCGATTAAATTTAGTGTGAAATTTTAAGTTAGTATTCTTGAGAAATTAATCTATGAGCAATCTATCACATTTATTTTGTAAGTAAACAGATCTGCTAAAATAATGTATGTATGTATAATTTTCCCAACTAACAGTAAAAGCAAATATGAAAAGTTCGATTAAATTTAGTGTGAGGTTTTAGGTTAGTATTCTTGAGAAATTAATCTATAAGCAATCTATCACATTTATATTGTCCAGGGTTCTACTTAATGGCAGATCACTATCGAGGCACCACAGGTATCACGATCTGGTAAGTATTAATTATATTTTGCCACATAACTTTTGCGTTTCAAAGTCATCGTCACTCTAAAGTAGCAAACATCACCAGAACTTTTAAGGTGGTAAATAACTTAATACGGTTACACTTAGATCAGTCTGAGGCCACTACGCTTTGTAACTATTGCAAATTAGCTTATCCAAACTGTCAATGAACATAACAAATTAGCCCAATATTTTGCCAAAGAAAGGAGAGCTAGGATCAGAGATGTTAAGAGCGGGTGGTCACAGCGATGGAG